>VYZS01042880.1:0-13636 GCA_013400695.1 Neodrepanis coruscans | reverse complement strand
GGCTTGCCCGGTGCCGCTGCCGCTGGCTCGCCTGGCGCCATCGCTGCCAGGCTCCAGGCGCACCCCCTGCTCAGGGCCCGGCCGCTGTCGGTGCTGGGTGAAGCCGCCGCTTTCACTGGCTTCTCCGGGATTGCTTGCGTCACCGCGCTGGGCGCCTCGCATCAGAGATCGTTTTTACTTTCATTTTTTAACCCTACGACATGCTTTAATGCAGTTATATTAAGACAGAGGAAATGTAAAAGCCTGTGCATGGTGTGCAAGCATGCTGGCAGTCTTTATTCCAGACATTTATCTGTGAGGCAGGAGTTTCCCAAGATGACATACTCCAGCTGCAGGTTTGATAGACTTAGCCCTTCCAGCATGCAGAAGGCAGGAGGAGTGAGTGTTTCTGATGCCTAGTTGTGTAACCCAGCACAAGGAGCTTGTCCTAGGCCCTGCAGTGTGAGACCATATTCACCACTCCAGGAAAGGCCTGCAGCCTGTGGGTATCTACTAGACCAGGTGTTATTTCTGAGTGGTTGTTGTAACTTGTCTTCCTGTTGCATTGCTGTCTTGTCGGATGTGTCTCAGAAAGCATGATGAATTAAGTGGGCTCCTTTCAGCACAAGCTGTAATTCTCATATAGTCCCCCTGGTCCAGCAGCAGCAGCAGCCAGAAATGGCAAAAAAGCCTATGTCCTGCTTCCTCCTCCAGTCATCTTAAGGCAAAGGATGAACTTTTCACAACACAGCCGAGCTGTTCCATGTTGTCAGTGTACCAGAGAAGGATGCCAATGCAAGCTCCTTGTGCCCTTGCACATCCTACAGGCACTACTGTGGCCAAGACAAGGCACTTAATCTTTCCTTGCTGGCACATGTTGCTCTAATTTGAGAGGGAGATAACTGCCTTCCTGGCTTCTCCAGTGTGATCCTGAGTTGTGAGCTGGAGTCATCTCACTTGGTGCCAAGCCTTGAAGACAGACTTGGGTTCTGAGGGTCCCAAGCAACCTGAGACTGTCATGGGTCTCCTAGGTCTCAGACTGAGCTACCAAGTCAATCTTTATTTGTTGAAGTAAGTGGTTAAACTCCAGACTCCAGGAGTGCATCCCTGCTGGCTTTTTGGCTCACTGTTTACCAGCACTGAAGTGTTATTGCAGGGCATGTGGAAGCATTGAAAGATTTGTGTGTAGATTCATTAGTTATCTAAGAAATCTTGTTGACCGCCAACTTAAAAGTTAGTGTGTGTCAGCTATGATTGTTTGCATGGCTATAAAGCATTCAAGTGATAATTGTTCTGGTCTCTGAAGCAAAGTTCTTCCCCTGCAGAAGCCACTGAGAAGTGGAGGGTTTGGTAGATTTATTTGGTTTTAGTTTGGCTCCTATTGTGAGTTTATCTTTCAGAGACAGCTTCTCCGAGAAAGTAAAACTGGATTGTTACAGTCCTCAGCCCAAAAGAGAGAGACCTGTTCCAATATCTCACTCCCCGGTGACCAAGTATGCTGTTGAGTGAGGGGTGGAAGATGCCCCATCACCTATAGTTACCATGAACCCGATCTTGCAACACCATCAAGGACACATTCAGCTGAGGTCATGGATGAAGAAACACTGCATTTCTGATGACCACTCAGATGCCAGTAAATCACTGTAAGTTGGGAAATGGAGGAGAAGCAACACCTGCCAGGTGTCTAGGGGAATACCATGTGAAAAGGGAATGGTTGTAAAATCCTCAGTGGGACTACAGACGGCTATATATTTTTTCCTGTAAAAGTGCCTGTCTCCATATTCTGGAGTGTCACCACACAAACACTGATGAATTACACTCCTGGTGATAATGCTCCAGTTTTTTTCTGGCAGGGGCCATAACAATGGAAAGCAGGTGAAGGAGATCATGAGTTCCCTACTGCTGAATATTGAATGCTGGGAAGAAAGCTTTTTTTTTTTGCTCAGATTGACCTTGATGGGTATAGTTGGAAGGTGGACTGTAGGTAAATTTAGGTCTTCAGCTCTTGACAACAAGGTCTCCCAGCAATTGTACTGGGATTATGGCTCTACTCTTTACTGCAGGATACCTTGGGGTATGGCAAGTACCTTGCTGTATGCAAATAGCAGCTTCTCTCTTGCCCCAACTACACGTACATAAGACTTGCCAGCTCCAAAATATTTTTGTCCTGGGGCTGCTTACCTTATCCCCTCACATCCACACATCCTGGATCAGGAACATCAGGATCATACATCTGACCAGGAACTGGAAGAAATTAGGTGCTTTGGCAACACTATAACATTACACAGAGCTCCTTCAATTCCTGATGACCATGTCCTTTCCTCCAGGAGAGCAGTGCAACCCTGGGACAGGGCACAGAGATGTGGTGGCATTTCCATTGTTGAGTTTATCAGCATCCACATAGATGAGGCCTTGAGTGACCTTGGGTAGCTGTGAGAGTGTTTCTGCTTGGAACAGGCATCTTAGAGACCTCCTCCCACTTGAACCTGTCCAACATTCATTAAATAGAAGACATCACTGTGGTCTCAAGAAGACTCTCACACCAGGAATAGCTGGAAGCTATACAACATTCATATTTATGAATGTTTTACCCTCTTCCTAGGCCTTTTAAACATACTTCTCCCTGGGTTATAAAGTTTCAGCCTCCCCCTGCAACTGCATAGCAGTATCAGAGCAGAGAGATCTGTGACTAATGCATTGGCTGGAAGGGCTTGCCCACAATCCCTGTTCCAGAAGCCAAAGTACTTAACTTGGTGACTACTCTGACTTATCTGTATCAAAGGAACAGGCCAGCTGCAATTATTTTTCAACAGAGACACCCTTTTTCTTTCTTTAAGCCTTGTGTAAAAGTCAATAACTAGTTTTTATGTACAGCTGGCACGGCACCCATCCAAGGGGGAGGATAAGGACAGGCAAGGCAGCTTCTCTGGCTGCAGTGTGGCAGAACCTTTCTGAGCCAAAGCAGCTGGTTTAATGCCTAGTTCCATAAAAAAAAAAACAACAAACAACCCAACAAAAAAACACCCAAGGACATAAATATGCTTTATTGCAATAGTTTAGAGCCAACTGAACAGCCCAGTAGCAGCAATTCCATGGAAACATCGGGGGAGCTTGGGAGCACTGTAACCCAGCCCCATGCTGCTGGCTTTATGGCAAAGCTCTCTGCTGTTCCCGGGGTGGAGGGTGCTCTCAGAACTGCTGAGAGTGGTGTCCTCAGCACAGTGTCCTCCCACTAAACACAAGTGCCCTTCCTGCCCCCAGGCCACACACAAACTTGTAGAAGACAGCAAAATCAAGATTATGCTTGAGCTTGGTGATGGTTACATTGGAAGTGTTGCAAACAGCATCACAGTGTGTAAGAGAGAAAGGGCAGTGCCATGTGTGAGAGAGACACAGCAGAGCAACAGGGAGCTCTGTGGTACATATTGAAAAGCAAGCACCATTTATCCCTTGCCTTATCGTGAAGAGACATCCCCCCAAAGACCCAGTTTCTTAGAGAGGCTCACTTTCTGATGGTTTGTAGAGAGGAAACTGAAGAAGAAATGCTGATGGCTATTGGGAAATGACATGCTCTATTTTCCTCTCCTCTTAATTGTCATGGTGCCCTCTGTGAGCAAGGCAAATATCTTCCATAAGTCACTCCCCCCTTCTAGTGCCTGTAAGAGCTAAATTTAATACCAAAGAAAAATTTGGTCCAGCAGCAAAGTACAATCTGGATACATTTATACTCCCATGGCCTGGCAGAGACCTATTTCTTACCCTCTGCATATAACCCCATTGTGGGCAGTTTTTCTCAAGAGCATCTCTCCTGGATCCTGCTGGCAAACTTCTAAAGCAAAAATGTGGGATGCTCACACAACAGCTGTACAGAGACACAAGCTGATGGCAGGCTGAGCCATCCTCATTGGGTTTGAAAGCAGCCAGCATCTCTTGGATTTCCTACATTTCTACTCATCACCCCCTGCAATCAAGCTGTGGCTCCCACACTTTCCCAGAGCTAAGTAAGCAACAGAGCCACTTTCTGATTAAGCAGGGCTATGAGCTAAGCATGCACTAAAACCTGAACTCAGAGACCCTCTTCACTACAAGAGCAACCTCAGAATGAACTTTTTCAAGCCCATCACCAGCCCTGCTCTGGAAGCTGGACAAGCCTATACTCCCCAGTAAGGACCCTCTTAGCAAACCTGAGAATGAGAAGGGAGCAGCAAGCTCTTACCTGTGGTCTCCCTGTTACTTTTAGCAAACTTCTTACACAGCTTTGACCCCATTCTGCCAGGATAGGGGTGCAGAGAGCCTACCCTTTGTCACTGTATCCAGGGCTTGAAATCCAGTGTGTTCTAAGGGAGACTGCTATCATGCCAGTGGCTCATCAGAGCTGCTTTCCCCTAGGACAGCATCCCTAGATCAGTGTGAGACGGTGCTTGGCAAAGAGAGTTGGATGTGTCCTCCTCCCCTTTACCAAAGTCTCCATGGAACACAGAATTAGGAAACTTGAACTTCCAAACACAGCTGAGATCAACATGACATCACAGCTTAGTTACCTCCCTCAAGAGGTGGCACCAAAACCCCTAAGAATAGAGGCTTGGGAAGTTCAGAGAGAAGTGGAGGCATGGAAGAGTAGAATGCAAGGAGCATTCCAAGACATCTTTGTGTATTAACCAGCAAGTGCACAATCACACCTGTTACCAAGGGTATTATAAATGCCATAATTACAATGTCTGTACCCTTCAGCATGCAACACCTGAGCATTAAGAGAGAAACCAGAGAGCTGAGCTCTCTTGGCCCTTCAAATGTTTGCACCATCTCCTCAGCTGCTCTAGATGTCTTGGACTTCCCTTATCTCCCATACAGTAAGTGTCTTACATGAGATTTTCAGCCACAAAACTGTTACAGGAAATGCCCGAGTGCAGTTGTCTCACTCATAAGCTTAAGCCAGCATTCAGATGTGAAAACAGTCCTGGCCAAGTCAGGGGATGTGCTGGGGCACGAATATTTTTTTTTTAAATATTGGGGGTTTTTTGGCTTGGAAAAAATTAATCAGATGCCCTTTTAAAAGGCATATCTGTTGTATGTTCGAGTAAAAGAACAACACGGGTAAAAAAAATTCTAAAGCATTTTTAATGGTGCTTAACAGCAGATGGTTAGATGTGGAGATGACAAAGAATTTGTGGAGAAAAGGGAGTGGAAATGATTGCAAATAAAGTGGAGCTTTTTGCCTCAGGCAGGAGATTACATGCAGGGTTCCTCTCTTACCCAGCTGCTTAAAAAAAAACTGCACACACAACTTTCACCTCTGCTCAGCACATCCCTCAGCCTGTGCTGTTCCCTTTCCCAGCACCCAAGTGCTCATACTGCAGAGCAGCTCTTGTCTGCTTTCGGATAGACCTGCCACCATTGGAAGAATCCCACCACGAAGACACCACCAGCAGAGCCTCTGGGCACAGGCAGCCAAGGCAGGTTCCTTTGAGCCACAGGGGAGTAAATGCTCACAGACCAGCAAGAAACACCAAGTAATACCCATTTCCCAAGAGCACGAAGACCCCATATTTTTCTGTAAAGGGAAGTAGCTTCACAGCTTGGTGTCAGCATACTTGGTTTTGTGATGCAAATACTAGGGGAGACACCAAGAAACTAAAAACTTTACCTTACACTAGCTACTAGAAAGCAAAACACTCTGGAATAAGAGCTCCTCTTATGAAAGCAGGAGACTGGGAAAAACTCACACTCAGAGGGTGCTTGGTTTTATCTCTGTATAGGGCAAAGGCCAACCACCAAGCTCACTTTCTGCAAGGCTTCACAGTAAGATGGGAAGGACTGCCTACAGAGCTCCTCAAACTAGCACACATTAAGAGTGCTTTCCTTCCCTCCCCCCACAGCTTTCTCTCTTATCTCTAAGTGGCAAAATCCAGTCAACTCAGAAATCGATTGTTTGAAACAACACTTTCAGGGCATCACCAAGGTCCAGTCTTTGTGGTCAAAGCTAGGTCAAATGCTGAAACTAGCCCTGGCTGGCATTTACACCAGTTGTTCTCTTTCTGCAAAGGGGCACTTTTCCTCATAGTGCAGTGAGAACAGCGACAATTATTAGCTTGAGGTGAAGAAGAATCTAACTTTCATTTGATCCTGGTACTGAAAAAAGCCTGACCCCCCTGCTTCTGCAATACCTCTCCCAGCATCCATCACACCCCAGTACACAGACAGAGAGAAAGCATTGATCCCAGATCAAGCCAGGATGGGGGAAGGGGAGAAAAGTGAGAACTGAGACTTACAAAACCAGCAGAAAAACCTGAAAAAGCTGTTCCTAGCACTGCAAGCAGTGGAAGAGTGAAGAGTAGTTCAGGAACACAGTGACTAGTAGGGAAAACTTAAGAGGACAGAGGTAAGGGTCTCACCTCCTCCTTTCCCAGAGCTGCAGAGGCTCTGGAAGCATTTGTCTTGGCAGTAATAGGCAGCTCTTTCCCATTTCAGGCAGCAGAATTCACTGAGGATGTGTGCTCCTCCCTGCGAGTGGTCACTTGCAGGAAGCTGGGCCCACGTCCAAATCACCTCCCCAGCCCCACGGGTGTTTAAATATGATGATGGCAAGATACACAGCCAACATTTTGTTCCACCTTTATTTTAACAATCAGATAAAAACAGAACTGTATTTTTAAAAGAGTCATTACATAGCAATTATAAAGTGCATTTTCCACTTGAATGTTGTGTACAAAAATATCTTTTAAAAACCAACATGCAAAACACCCTACAAGGCACTTCCAGGCATAAAGCAAGGAGAGCAACCCCTCGCTTCTATGTTCACATTAGCAATGGAAAAAGGGAAAAGGCCATAAGTAGCATTTTAAGCTCCTATTGGTCAAACAGTCAGTTCCCAACCTATCTTTTAATTATGGCATTGCTCTTCTAGCTCATCTTCCTTGCTCCTCCCTAAGCACACCCAATGCACAGCCTGAAAACAAGCAGGCCCCATAAGGAGGTAACACCATCCACAGCACCCCAGACCCACATGCCTTGTTCTGGCTCACAAACAGCTCTCCATAGGCATGAAAGCATGCCAGGAGAACATGACTTTCTTACAGTCAGTGTCTTACAACATTAACATCATACACTAAATAAATAAAAAATAATCACTGTCACTCAAACTTCTAAGTTTAAAACCAAGCCAAGCTAGGCAACAGTCCCTCCTAGAGAGACCAGATGCAGGTTATAAACATTGACTTGGGAAGCTGTTTGAACAGAGGAACCAAATCTGATGAGCTCTGGGCTAGCAAGTAGATTCACCACCTCGACTGAGTGATCAAGCACAGTGAAGACATGTGTTGATTTTGCATTTCGAAAAAGCAGCAGTTGAAAGCTAGCTATTCTTCCTCCAAGCTCTCGTCCCTTTTGGCAGCCAACAGTGATCCCAGTATCCCTTCTAGGTTAGAGTTAAACAGCTTGTAAGTATTTTATACAGTGGTCTCCAGAATTAAACAAATTCATGTTAACATAAGACTATGTTAACAAAGTTAAGTAGTCTAGCCCATTGCTTCTCTCCAGCCCATCCATAGGCTACTATAGGATTCAAAAGTTATATAAAGCTTATGCACTAGAAAAAGTAAGATTGCCTCGACCTCTATTTCTACAAACTATTCATCACTCTTCATTTGAGCTGAAGGATTAAGTTATTCTGCTCAGTTAGCATTGAAAAAGCTTTGTGAGGCTATTTGGCACTGCACAAGCTTGCCACATCACCTCAGCACACATCCAGAAGACAGGCCACCTCTTTGAAGAGAGGGGTGGCTCACATCTGTGATTAGTTTCACATCCAGGGGTAATGCCAGGATAACCCCACATCTCACCCCTTATGGCTAGTTCTTTGCATAGGTGGGATAAGCCACTTTTTATGGGCAAAGAAATGCAAAGTTTTCAAAGGCTGAAATTGCAGATGCTGCTCCAACAGCAAGGGAGGCCCAGCATGTTGCTGTCATCCACTACAGACACAGCATCCTCATGTGTGAGCAGTACCATGCTTTTAGCTGCAAAGCAGTCCATGGCTCAGAATAACAAACCATCACAAGATCTTAAAACCAACATCAGTTCCAAAGCCTGTTTATCACAAAGCATTGCTGGGATCACACATACCACCCCTTTCTTGGTCAAGGCAATTGCACCATGGTAAGTATACAAAAGTGACCTTACTATACAGCATAGAATAGACAGGTGGTCCATTTGTGTTTAGATCCTGTTAACACCTGAGCAGAGTCTCATGCACAGGACTCTGGGCCCCAGCTGAACAAAACTCTTTTACAGTGCACAGGAGGAAGAACTGAATTTTCAGAGTCCAGCATGGCCAGCAACTGACTTCATCAAGGGGAAAAAGCATCATCAAACACTTATGATTTAAGAAACAGGAAGGTTTTGAAGAAGTCAGTCAAAGATGTCAACCCACAGCTATGTCATAAGCCCCACACAACTACAGTTAATCTATTTTTGGTAACACCAATTGTATTAGAGTTTTTCAAGATCATCTGATAAAACAACTGGTGACTAAGCATGTCAGATCCTCTCCCACAGGCACATCTCCTAATATGGCAGGCTGTAGGGTCACATTTCCTGTCATCACACTGTATTTTCATTTCCAAAACACCCTGTCTGCCTCCAGTAGGAAGGGCCTCACTACAAGGATATGTGGAAAGAGAGGACTTGCTTCCCAGCAATCCAATCACTCTATTTCCTGACAGGTACAGGCCAGTTTTGCAAGGAGAACCCTGCAGCTCTAGTACAGCCCACTAAATATATAATACTAGTACGTATTTTCAAAGACCCTTGTTATACTAGGCAGGCAGTGCAATGCAGCCACCACTACATAGCTTGGACAATGTAAATACTGTAGTGTTTCCCTGCAGACTGGCAACTTTACTGAAGAAGAAGAAGAAGCAGTTGCTGAAGAGACATGAGCAAGAGTCCCTGGTCCTCTGATCATCTGGAGAGCCAGAATTGCTTCCCTGACTATAAGCCCACTGCCAGCAGAGCACTGCACATCTGGTTTTGCTGGGAGGCTTATGCCAAGCTACACAGAGCCATACTTCTTCCACTTCTTCATACACCTTGTGTTCAGACCAGCCCCAAGGCCTGCAAACACGCCAGCAGCAGTTAGTCAACCTGGACTTTGTCCTTAGGTCAATAGTACGGCCCAAGCTTCTCATAGCCTGAATAACTGGGCCACTCAGGAAAAAGGCCGTAGGAGTACCGAGGACTCCCAAAGCGGTCAAAGGCACTGCCAAAGTCAGGGCTCTGTGGGGGACGGACAGCTTCCTGGGCAGACTTCAGTTCTGACCGTATGACCCTGTAATTTGTGCCCCTGTTGTTGTCCCAGTACACCTTCCCATTGCACTCAAAGCAAATGGCAAACTCAACTCTTTCATGGGATTGAATTCCCTCAGGCAAACTGATGTCAAAGGAAAAGGTGTCGCAATCTGACCCTCCATACGTATCCCTGACATACTGGCACGGGTAATCTACAAAGCTTTTCCAGGTGTCAAATGTCATCCGGATCTTCACTGTCTTTTCAAAAGCGAGGTTCTTCACCTTCACCATTCCCACAACAGATCGCTCCTTTAGCACACAGTTTTCAAGGCAGACACAGTCTGTCTGGAGGCGATTTCTGAAGTCCAGGTAGTCTGCAGAGGGCTGAACAAAATCCAGGACAAAGCTGTCCTTCTCCACTGTTGTCAGACCCACAATGTTGTCTATCAGCTCTGTGATGTTAAAAGGAATATCCAGTGGATCATCAAACTCTGAGAACACCTTCACCATCGTCAGAGCAAAGCCTCTGCTATCTGCAAATGACACCCTCTTCTTCACTTTGCTGTGTGAAAAGGAGTTTGCTGTCTCTTCTGGTCCATTCAGTGCAGCCTTGCTGCTCAGCTGGATGCAGGGCCGCAATGGCTTGCTTGCTTTCGGAGCAATTTTGCAGGCACACTTCTCTCTTCGCAAGGGTGAAGAGCACAAGTACAGCTGCATTGCTACATCCACAGCCATTGCTTGCTTGGGAGGAAAATAGTCTAATACCCTGGAAGATGAGAAGGGTCAGCTAATGTTAGAAAAGCACTTTAATATTAATTTTGCCAGACCTTCTATATACCACTTCCCCCCAGCCATCCCAAACAAAGTTGCTTCTATCAACGCCACATGTCCCTCAGGCTTAATTAAAGGCAGGTACTTGTATGATGTGATTTACAAACACAATGAGAAACACACTACAGCAAAAAAAACAGGGCCTGTTGTACCCTTCAATAAGATTTCTTCTAACTGCTACAGGGACGGTGTGTGAAGACACACACAGGCACCGCTCTACTAGGCTAGCAACAGCAGGCTCCACAACATTTCCAACCCAAAGAAAAGCCCATAACTCAATGCTGCCAGTGTTCACAAAACCCAGAGTTTATCAAATTTCCATGCTATGCAAAGCAGTATTCCTGCTGCACTTTCCTCCTTCCAGGAGAGATTCTCCCCAGGGCTTCAGAAGCTTTTGTCGGAGCAGGAATTCAGTTTGTCACAAGCTGCTGTACACAGCTGACCTTACCTTTCATAAAACCCCTGATGTTTGGTATTTTTAGAGGCTAAAAAGCACATGTTCAGTCGAACTACATAGTTTGCTCATCACCATCTCCCAGACCTGTTCCGTCTAAAGAGCCTGCAAGAAGCATTTTAAGGAATAGCAACAGTCTGATAGCAGTGGTGTAGAGCTGACACTGCTCTGTACCTTTCTTTCCTCTACCTCCCCCTTAAAACAGATATCAGCTCAGAAGGTCTATCAGCCAGTTTTACCTCCAGCATAGAATTTGTACCTCAAGATTCCATTTGTGCTAAACTCCTAGGAAACACTCATACAGACACAGGGCTCTGCCAAACACAACTCACCTACTCGAGGTTGACCTTGGCTTTTGAAGCAAGTGCTTCTCCCAGAAGACACAAGACATGTGCCCCCTCACCATGGCCTCTCCTCCTCCAGCACCCAGCCCATTCCTGCAGGTATGAAGCACCTTCTCTTTTCATTCACCCATTCTAGGGAAGTTCCCAATTGGCACCTTGCCAGATGTAGCCCTGGAATTGCCTCTGCACCCACGCAGCTCCCAGAACATAGTATCTATCTCTCTTGCCCTTACACTGAAGTTCAGATGGATGCTTTTGGCAGACTCTTTGGCCTGGCTCCGGATAAACCCTGAAGAAGATTTCTCACACACATCCCCCTTAAGTCAACTGTATTGCAGCTGACCTTAAACACAAAGTATTCCCTTAATAAAAACTGTTTGGCTGCAGGTCAGGCTCTAAAGCTGCTCCCTCCACACAGGAGGAGCCAGCAGCAATAGCAATGACCACCAACCTTATGACACAGCAGAGTTCTGGGGCCAAAGCCAACTCTAGTGCTTGATTGCTGCTGCTGTGCCAAGAAAAAGCAAGAGCTACACTCCCCAATTCAGTGCTTTAAGTCCCCACCCTGTAACACCAACACAGCCGCTCTGAGCAGCCTTTCACAGCATTCATTCAGCAAGGGCATCTCTTTATTCAGAGCCCAACACACCCACCAGCTAACTCCTTCTGCACTGCCTTCTTTCAGCTCAAAGGCAGCTGTACAAGACAGACAGCAGATCCACCTGTCTGCTAACACTGTTCTGCTCATCTCTACCTGGTTTTGCCAAATTTTTATTCATATATGCTCTATATAGGTAATTTCCTCCTTTAAATTACTACAGCCTCCATTACTTCTTCTCTTTCTTAGGTCCATTTCATCTGCATTGCATCTCTTCCCAGGGAAATTTATTCAGCTAAAATCCTGTAACAACTGAGAAGTCAGGTTTCATAGTAAGCTTGATTATTCGCAGTTTTAGAATGAAGAAGCATGAAATATCCACCCCAATTGCATTGCTTGGAGCTTTTCTCCAAGCTAAGAAATATAGTAAGAACTTTTCATAACACCTATGAGATGAGCTCTGTGCTTTCCCAAACTGCCTTTCCAGCTCATTGACACATCTCCTTCTGCACTTGAGAGCCTGCTGATGCCAAACTTGAAGCCAAGAGAGGGAGATTTCTCTTTGGGGATAGTGATGTCTGTCTCGAACTTCAGATGCTTTGAAGCTGGGAATAGGGACGAAATTTTTAGACCTCAGGCAAGAAAGAAAGCACTAGGAAGTAAGCAGTGCGAGGCAGGCAGCCCTAGGCAGGTACAGGGGCCAATTTCTTTCCCCCTCCTTTCAAAGGGGGAACAAACTCGACTCTGCCTCTGGACTTCCAGCAGCTTCAGCCTTTCCAGAAGAAGATGTCACCATTCGCCTCTCCCTCCTCTATTTCTAGGAAGGAGAAGCAAGTCAGGGCAAGTGCATTACTTACACCTATACTTATTGAACCCCTTCTGTTGCCTCCGCTCTGTTTCTCGGGCTACCTGGGTACAGGTAACCCCTTGCAGAGGGCTGGCCGTGCAACAGCTCCTGAGTCAAGTTTGAGCCGTGACACGCTGCTGGGAGAAGAGCGCAAGGGCTCGCTCTTCTGCACCCTTTCCTCCCCACCGACTCAGGGAAGGCCGAGCCGTCCCGAGGACACAGCCCTGTCCTCGCAGGCATGTGCCCGGGCCGTGCGTTCACTCGCTACAGCCCGCCCCCTCCGCCGGCCACAGACAAGCCGCACCGCCCAGACTCAGGAGAGGCAGAGCCCGGGACAGACAGCCCTGCCACCGCCGGCTCACCCGGGAAGATGCAGGAGCCAAGCCCGGAGGATCCCATCCACCCTCTCCTTCCCCCAGGAACAGCCCGGCGCTGGGGAGCGCCGGTGCCGCTCTCGCACACCCGAGAGGGCTGCGACTCCACGCAGGAGGCACCCGGGAAAGCCAAAGAACAGCATCCCCATAACGAAACCCCACGCTCCATCCCGGGGGCGGATCGCTCCCGTACCTGGCGCAGTGCATTGGACCGATCCGACCAGCCCCAACTCGCCGCGCGCGGCGGCTCCGGACCCGGCCTTTTAAGGGCGCTCGGCCCCGCCCCCGCCGAGCGGCAGCCAATCAGAATACGCCAAACGGGAACCCGGCACGCGACGGGGCGGGGCCAGGCGGGGCGCAGGGCCGGGGCCGGAGGCGCCCTCCGGGAGCGCGGGGTTCGCGGGGCTCCGGGCGCGGGGATCCCGCCAAGCTGCCTATCCAGAACCGCCGAGATGGCTCTGGCAGAAGGGACAAGCTCTACCTCAGGCCTTGGCTGTCTCCGATCCCTCGCTGTCCCGCTGCTCCTCCGCCAGGCTGCCGTCCCTGCTTGTCCAGAACCACAGGATCAATTAGGTTGGGAAAGACCTCTGACATGATCAATTCCAACCTACGACCGAACATCACCATACCAAGTAGACTGTGGCACTAAGCGACACGTCCATTCTTTCCTTAAACATTTCCAAGGACAGTGACTCCACCACCTCCCTCTTCACAGAACCACATAATTAACAAGGTTGGAAAAGACCTTTGAGATCATCAAGTCCAACCTATGACCTAACACCACCTCATCAACTAAACCATGGCACTAAGCGCCACATCCAGTCTCCTTCTAAACACTTCCAGTGACGGTGGCTCCACCCCCCACCCCCCCTTGGCAATCCATTCCAATATCCAATCACCTTGTCTGTGAAGAAATTCCTCCTG
>VYZS01042876.1:8583-20625 GCA_013400695.1 Neodrepanis coruscans | reverse complement strand
ACGTGTCCTGGAGCGGGCTGTGGCCGAGGGGCGGAGGGGCGGCAGAGGCGGCAGTCTGCTGGACCCGCGCTGGCTGGCTCAGCCCGGACCACCGCCAGCCTCTCCCAGCGCTGCCGCCGCCAGCTCGCCCGCTGCCGCTGGCCATCATGGCGCCATCACCTGCAGCCCCCGGCGCGCGCGGCGGCTCCGTTACCGCTGCGGTCTCCACAGGCGCGACAGCGCGGGGCTGTGGACAGTCCCATCAGAGAGTAGCAGGGGAGGAACAGTTTTATCCTCTCCAACCTACAACAAAGAGAACAGATAGTACTGTATATACATCTGGATAATATGTAATGCAAAATGGCAAACCAAATAAAAATCTTGGAGGGAACTCAGGTGTTTGTCTCATCAGATTTAGTGAGTTTGGGCTAGATCAAAACAAAAATCTCATTGTGAAAGTAACAATGAGCTAGTGAAAAAATAGCATAAGCAATTAATAGAAATACAAAAGTTGTTTAGTGACAGTAATTCTTTCCTGGAAGTAAGGTCTTTTAAAGACTGTTGAGAATTTTCTGTTTCTATCTGTGGGGAGAATTCAGTCAGACTGTAGCATCAGAAACATTCATCTCATCATGAAGTCTATATTTAGTCCCAGATTCAAAAGCTGATGATTTGCTGGAGAGAAAAATGTATCTCTCTGCAGCTGAAGCAATTTGAAAGGTTCCCATTGGCTGCAAACAGGAGCTGGAACAGGCTATGTGTGAGAAGATAGCCCCTAATCACTCCAGCAGAGTAATTAATCTTTTCTGCTTTTAAAATAAATTTTTCCATTGCTGCCAGATCAAGCAGTTTCAGTTGCTAAACATACTGTCAAACCAAGAGACTTCTAAGCTAGATGTGCTAGAACAAGACAACCTGGATTAAATAGCCTGAGCAGAATGTAGTAAAATATAAAAATAGAAACAAAGTAAAATAAGACAAGTCCAAAATAAAATTAGCCTCTGATCTAATCTTGCTGTTATTGAAAGTAGCACTCTGGCAGGTAATATTCAAAGACAATTTCTCTTTGTATAAGAAGGCAATTTTAATACCGTCAAACAGGGAAGAGCATTTCACTCTTGTAGCAAAGACCATTTCACTTTTGTGGCAAACTATTTCCTTTGTACTCTTCTGCCCACCTCAGTCCTTGTGTATAATGCTATCCTTTCCCCATATACACTGTTAGTGCTGTTTTCTGGAATGGAAAATATCTTCTTGGTTTGTTGGCCTAAAGACCAATGGAGAATTCCAGACCTTTGGAAAATTATATGCTAGAAACATTTTGAATCTGAAATAGCCTCAGAACATTTATTTCTCGTGCAACAATAATATAAAAATATCAATGCAAATAGAAACACAAAGTTATGGGGAAACAAACCAAATGGTCATTGATCCTTGGCTGATACTCTTTGACTTAGTGTCCTACTGTTTGCTGAATCCAACTTCTGCAGTGTCTGTAAGGCTCTCTACTTCTGGGTTTGGAGTTTTCCCACTTTAGCATATTAATTAATTTCTCACAAGTTTCTGTTTCATACAGTGCTGTTTCTAGGAATGATTGAACTGGAGGAGTAAGATAATCATTCACTGAATTGCTATCCTTTTGCAGTATGAAATCTCATGTAGTATTTTCATTTACATTTCTGTTGAAATGAAGAAGAGTCAGAAGGTTTTGTAAAAAAGGGGATATGCAGTTCCTTTTTTACAAATAGATTAGAAGCTGCCAATTTTAGGGGTAGTTAGAATATTCAGATATGTACACTGGCATAAAGTTTAGCTGTCTTGTTTTCTAGCTCTGAAAGATAGGTTGTTGAGAGCTGATGTATAAGAAGGTACTGTAGCACAGCTATGTTATGTATTATTAATTCAGTTTTGATAATGCTGTAGATTGTAGATGATGATGTAGATAGGGGAGATAAGGATACAGGGAGGTGTCAATAGAAGGAGGGAGAAAAAATAAGTGTAAATCAACTGGACTCAGTTTCAAAACACATAGAAGAGGCAATAGGTAGCTGATTAGTGCGACTGTCTGCCAAAGTTGCACTACTTTAGTACTCTGAGTACTAAAAATCTTTATAGATTCAGGAGAAAAAGATTGAAAAGACTTGCAGTTTTTAGGGAGGGGCAATGTATATTGTTGCCCTGTTCTTACTCATACTTAGGTATTTGCTTGTCAATCCTACTGGAGACCAAGCTCTGGGTTGACAGACTTCTGCTGTTATCCAGGATGGCTTTCCAACGTTCCTGTGTTTTGGGAATCAAAGTTTAATATTTGCTGAATACAGCAAATAATTTTCATGCACCATACATATATACACATATAAAATATTCCATACCTGATAAAGAAATATTCATAGTCCCTACTTTTCTTCTGAAGTAATATTCCATGAAAGGCTATTGATCTTATTGGGTCTCCACATGAACCATAATTAAATCGCCAGGAAAGCTTAAACCTGAAGGTGCTTAGAAATGAGATTTTCATGAATTCCTATGCTCTGCTTTGTAGTGGCTTCATTTGTCCAGAGTGAGTAATTGGACTTCTCTGAATACTGGCTGTCTTCACTGAGGCATTTAAAATAGAAGCATTAGAGAATTTTTGCGGCATTGTGAATGCTTTTTTTTAAAAGGATAAAATTTCTCCAGTATCAGATGAAATACATATGGACAAATCCCAACTTCTTTTACAGCAAATATCAGTGTAGACAGAAGGGTCTACCCATACAATTATATGGGACTTATCTCCAAATATTTTTGGCAGTAAGATTCTATCTATCTATCTATCTATCTATCTATCTATCTATCTATCTATTTATCTATCACCTACCTACCTACCTAATCTCCAGATATATTCCAAATATTCTCTAATAGCTCCATGAATAGTACACTGAAGGTTTTCCAAACACAAAACATGTGGTTAGTGATATACTGTTTTAGATGCCTTTCTGTTAGCATCCCATAACTCCTTTAGCAACTTTTCAGACTTGGTATGATAAACAGTGCCATGTGTTATGGGGTGAGAACTCATTGATTTATGAGCATTTCAAAGGACCAATGTGTACTTGTTCATTTGGTATATGAAAGAACAAACTCTAGAAAAGCTCTTATGCCTTTTGCATTGGTTTGTTTTGCTGAAACATTGCAAAGTTGATTTTTGATATTTGAAACTTATAGGAAAAAATATGTGGAATTTAATTATTATCTGAAGCCTGGCCCAAATCTCTTGAAATCAATGGGAAGTTTGATTTGACCTTGACTGGTCTTAGATCAGCCTTTTAGTAAGCACAATGTAAATGTAGACTCTATCACAATCAGGCCATTTTACCTCAAAATTTTATGTTTAACTCTGAACTCTAGTATTGTGTTAATCTCTTTCAACATAAATTTTATTTTAATGCTTATTCTGCATGTTTAAATAGATTCCTTTTATTCTCTTTTCAATTATTCGTCTCTAATGTCTGCTAGGGTTCTGCTGTTTCATGACCTCGATTCCTCTATTTGTGATTTATTCTCTTCTTACAAATAGCCATTATATTTTGTCCTTGTACTGCCCGCTTACTTGTAGAAATATTTGTAGAGTATTGAAGTTATTTCACTGTAGTATTTATTAATGAGGAATTATGTGGCAGTAAAGTAAATGATGCGTGAATGGCGGTCATGTCTTTACTCTTTCCTTTTTTAAGACAGGACCCAGTGGGTGTGATTAGCAGTGACTTTTAGTTCGGCATCTGTATTTAATCAGCAGTTATTTCCCCATTTCCTAGACTGCTTAGTGTAACCCTTCACCATTTTATCGCTCGTCTCTGCCAACCAGGCAATAAAAGAAGTATTTCTTGCTTTCTCCTCCGTTTTTGTGGCCAGCCTCAATAAAACTTAAATATCTGACTTTTCTTTAAAGAAGTGATAACATAAGTAAAACAAATGACTAAACAAAACTTTTTGCTTCTTTCTGTAGCTTTTGTACAGCATGGTGGAGTAGTGACTCAGCAACACAAAATAGATGAAAAATATTTGATAATTACTTACATTTAATTTTAAGTTCAAGTACTAATTTCAGTTTGCTGTAGTTAGAGTTGCAAAAAGCAGCGTTTTCATGGCATCTGGCATATAAATGACATTTACTGTGTCTCAAGACTCATGAATTTGCCTTAGGAAATCCTCAGCCTTGAGTCTTGTCCTCTCTACCTGGGACAAAAGTGCTTAATCTCATCTTCTATGTAAACAATGGATCAAAAAAAAAATCATATATCCATGAGAAATCACACAAAGAAACATCAATTTAAAATTGAAAGCAATTTTTGCCTTCATTTTTAAGAAAAGAAGCCTCCCTTACCCTGTATAAGGTTTATAGCCACAAAACTATTGGCATTTACATTCAAATATAGGTAGTACTTTGTCAGGTAGAAATGCAATTTTCTTCTTTCTTTTTCATATTTGCTTTTGCTGTCAGACCAAATATGAACTTGATTATACTGAAATCAAAGCTGGATAAAATATCTCTCAAAATAATCTCTTAGCATGAATAATTAGCAGTAGGAAATTAATAAATCAAAAATAAATTCCTTATTACTTTTCTTAGAGTCAATTTCACATGAGTTTTTTAATTACATTCTGTTGCCCTTGTGCTTCCCCTGTCTCTACTTGCCATCACGCCGAAATACTATGGAAGGATTTTTTATGCTATATGTAATACATATAAAACATCATAACCACAAGGATCAAACTGGATGGCCCCATCTGGTTATGCCCAAAAACTACATATGAGAAATAATCAGTAAAAAAATCTCAGCAATTTTTTCTTCTTGTAGATGAGAGTTTTGTGAGACCCTGTGGAGATTGATAACACAATGAATTAACGACCAGTTCACTCCAGGTCGTGGGAACTGGAGAAGATGCCAAGAAATTAGTAAAATATAGAAAAAACTGTTCAAAAGGTTTACAAGCTAAAAGTTCAGGATTCTGTTATAATTTTAATATGTTGCAGAACTGTCTTCCATTCATTAAAGTGAAGGATTTAAAAACATTCTATAAGAGGGCTAAAATCTGTCATAAAATCTGAATTGCCCCAGAGTTTCAAACTTTTGGGAAGCCTACTCTTAAAGTGCAATAGCAATAGGAGGCATATTATAAACTGAAACTGACAAAACAATATCAATTTAAATTGAAGTATTTTTTCACTCTGTAATATATTACGCAAGTACTGACAGTAAGGCAGCTATCGTTCCTTGGAACTCTGCAACAAAATTGATTGATAGTGATATTCAGCTCCAAAATATTTGTTTCTCATCCCTTATAAGAGTTTAAAGAGGAAAAAAAAGAGCTGTAGTTCATGGGTTATGAAATAAATTTTAAGTCTTTATCTTTAATGAGATTGTTACACATTACCCCAATTTTCCTTTCACTGAACTTCAAGGCACAGCTGAATGTTACCATATATGTCATTAAAGAATGTCTGGGGGCTGTTTTTTGAGAGTGGGAGGACAGAGTTATGTGTGGTGGTTTCTTTTTTTTTTCAGCATATGCTTTTCTTATCTGTTTGGACATCCATTACATCATAAAAATGGCTCAAATTAAAGTTATTCTGCTACCTTGTGGCTGTAACTTGAAATACCATATGTTTAGTGGTTTAGTTTGGAAAATTGTCCATTATATTGATACTCAGAGCTCTTGGCATTTGTTAAACTGAATCCAGAAATAGAGATAAATTTCTTCTATTAGATGCTGAATATCAAAGGTGATAAATTCTTTTTTCCTTACTCTTCATCTATCTCACATTTGAAACACAGAAACAGAACATTGAGGGGAAATTGGCACTGCATTTCTTGTGCCTGAACATAGTTCAGACTTGTGAGAGTAGTTCAGGATTGATGGAGAATGTTATACACAGTCCTGGAGAACTAAGCACTGTGACTGTCATATTTAGGTGACAAAGAAAGCGCACTGCTTCAAGATCATTACTGACTTGGTTTTGCATAGATCTCACCGTAGATACCTGTTTAAATTTCTTCTTATATTCTTCTTTGAAATATTTCTTTAGTTTTCTTGAAATGAAAAAAACATTTCTTTCAGAGGAACAATCTTTTAGGAACTTGAAGTGACCTCGTGTGTCTCATTTCTTTGTCAGTGGTTGGTAATGTACAGTAATGTAATAAAGCAGTTTTCTAGTCTGTGTGAATAATTGATCCATAGTGCTCTTCAAGACAGTTCTAGAAAGTTCTTCGTATGCTCCTTTAGACATGAGAAAGATGTGATTTTGTGTTGTAATTACAGGGGCCGGGACCAGTTTATCACTATGTGGGTATAAAAAACCTGTGCATTCTACACTCTCTATGTAATTTCTGATTGATTTTTACTAATGAATCATTTGTAGCAGCTGCCCAGGGCACACCTGACAACTCAGACTACAATAGATAAGGAAGGAGAAAAATATGTGAGGCAGGGGAATGTCTCTTTGCACACCAATGACTAAGATGTGATAGCTCCGCTCTGGGGAGGCATCAGCACCTTCACACCCAGCTGGAGGGGTTGTCCCTGCTAATGGTCCAATAATGGACCCAGCTGCAATAGGCAGTTGCAACAATCTATATCATCAAAGATTCGAAAAATATCCCATGACTCAGAGTTAGATGACACATTGTGAAACTCCCCGCCTGGGGGAGGCACTGGGCATTTGCACCTGAACCTGAGGCGTGTATAATCTTCAGGGTTGGTACCCCTTGTCAGATCCAGAGGAGGAATAGAATTTCAACAGGACTGTGACCATTACTTCGATAGAACTGCAACCATCATCTCAACCAACAGGTTTCCTTTATGCTTTATGTCCAGAGGAACAACATGGTGCTCAGCAGAGGAGCTGACAAGCACTGTTTTGTTCTTGTCAAAGACAGCTGGGTTATATTCTGTCTTTGTGAGTTAAAACTAGTCTTTTCTGTGTCATTGTATTTATTGTAATCTTTTTAGTAAATTGTAACTCTGACCTGTAAACTCTCTTAAATTGTGTTCATTTCTCCTGCCAGTTTACTTTTAAAAGCTGAACTCTTCCATTAGTTCTTTTCCTGAGGGCTTTTTAGTCTTGTATTCCTCATATGCCCAGACATATGTCTGTCTGGTAGTAAAAAGAGATTGTATAACCCATTTTAATTGAAAATTTTCCTGTTCTGGCTTGCCTAAAATGAGTTTCAAAGGCTTATCATCAGAATTGCTGTGCTGAGATTTTGAACCTTTCTAATTACCTAAATTTGACCAGATTATGCAAACATTATTTAAATTTCTAGGTGTTCAGACTACCGTGTATGTGGTGCCCGATTGTTGACATGCTGACATTAAAGCACCCCATGCCTTATACTAATATATATATTACTTATATAATTTTAACAGATATATTTTATATCTATCTATCTATATGTATCTATCTTATACGAATATATATATTACATAGCAAAGAAATAGTGAAATGGTCTCTAGCCTCGTCTAACCATAATAATAGCTGGAAGATAATTCCAACATCCAAGATCCCATTCTGCTGTACGTATTTTGAAAAAAATTGATATAATTTTATATGAAGGAAGATAATGCAGGTATCCCTAAAAAACACCAGGAGAGGAAAGATTTTGGAAAATCTATTTCTGAAGGTGAGAGCCTCTGTTCTCCTCGAGGTTTTTACTCTTTCTCCACCCCCTCCTCACCTGCTACTGGGACCTTCTGAAAAACCTGCATCCTTATCTTTTTCCCACAGCAGGGAGCTGTCGTGGGGTGAAAGTGAAAGTAAAACTGGTCTTTTTTCCTGCCGCGAGGGAAACCGCTGGCCGCGTGCGCGGGACCGGCAGCGGCGACGGCTGGGCAGCCCCCATGAAGGAGCGGGAGCTGCACTGGGAAAGGGCTGTGCAGCCGCACCGCTGCCACCCGTGCTGCCACCCTGGACACCCTCGGCCAAGCCGTGCTGCGCTGTGCCTGCACTGCTGCCGCCCCCGCCGCCTCCACCGGAGATGGAGGAGGCGGTGGCGGGGCAGCAGCAGCAGCAGTACCAGCGGTGGCACAGCACAGCACAGCGCAGCTGAGCTCGGCACGGCCGCGCCGGCGCGCAGCGCCACGGGCAAATGGCGTCCGCTGGCAAGCGGTGCCCGTGCGTGCGGCGGGCTTGGTGCGGGAAGCCGCCGCTCGCCTGCCCGGAATGAGGGACATGTGTGTGCGGAGGCCCCCTCCCCCTGGCGGTGCGGATCTGTGCAGCCGCCTGGGCGAATGTGCCGTGTTCCCGGGCGCGGCTCGGGTGGGCGATGGACCCGTGCTCGGTGGGTGTGGCGGCGGCTCTTGCTGCATGTATGCGTGGTGGCTGGCCTGGTAGCTGCGGCGCGGCGGTCGCCATTAGCGGAAATGCCCTCCTGGCCTGTGCGTCACTTCCGGACGGCCATGGCGTTTCCTGTGAGCAACCCCGTGCGCGCGGGCTGTACCTGGGGCGGGGCCTGCAACGCTACTCGGCCAATTGCAGGAAAGGCCATCCCCTAGGGGCCATCTATGCATGTGCAGATCGGGGCCCCCTATAAAAAGGGGAGAGCGGATGCCATAGCTCTCTTTTGGCGTGGATTCACCGTAGTGGCAGCATCGTCCCCTGTCCTCTGTGCACGGATGGGCTAGCGACATGGCGGCAACAGCACGGTGTTGGTTTTGTCCGAGGGGGTGAGCTGTTTCCTTTTCTTCGGGATCATGTTTTCTCGTGATTATTTTTCCAGGGGGTGGACTTCTCTCTTGGGATTGCATTTTCTCGTGATTTCCTGGAGGGCGGACTTCTTCCTCGGAGATCGTTTCTTTTTTTTTCCCTTGTGGGTTTTTTTTCCTTCCCCCAGGGGCGGGCGGACTAGAGATTGTCTGCGGCTATTGCCCGGGTTTAATGACCACATCTCTTCCATCAGCACTGAAATCTCTTCCCGGGAGCTGAAGGGAGGGGTAGGGGGGCTCGTGGTTTCTAACTGTCTGAGTGTTTTTCTTCAGAAAAGCCGAGCGGAGGCTCGTGCTGCTGTAGGTCCTCAGATCGGTCACGGGTCTTCTCTAATTATCCCGGTGTCTCTTCGGGAGCCCCAGAAAGAGACCAGCACTGCTCCGGAGTGTTGTCACCCCAACATGGGCCCTGGGAAAGCTTAATTTATCTGTTTTTTTGCACTTTATTGTCGGTTTTTCTGTGTGTGTGAACTAAACTGTGATATTTGTGTGTTTTCTTTTTTTTGGGGTGTGTGTGTGGCTTCTCTCGGACATCTCTTGTCAGAATCGCTATTTTAGTGGTAAAACCATGACAGGAGCCAATCCCTGTGGAATGTGGGAGGAGGGAAAAACACAAACGCCTTCCTGGGAAGGATGGCTCTCTCTCCTGAGGGAAAATTCCCCCTGAGTGAACATGAGAGTTAACTCTTTGAAATAAGGCTTCTGAATTCATCTGTCCTTATAAGCTATTTGTTACTCTATCTTCAGATGACCTCAAAAGATCTACTCTCACTGAAACCAGCATTATATCTGTCCTGGTATTTGTAGCTATTCTTAGCAGGAATAGCTTAAATAACTCAATGAGCTTACAAAATAGTATAAAATAGTGACAGAATATCATCCCAGTGACACTATTTTCCAAGTCATATTCTAGAGCAATAATGTATATATGCTAATATTGGTGATGCTAATTTATTAGCATGAATCATTGTTGCAATGAATTATTGTTGTTTATGATATATACCATATATGCAAAGAAGTAATTCCTTCATAATCTCCAAATTATTTTGTATTGGATCAGATTAGCTTCATCTTGCATTTTATATAAAAATACCTTAAGTAAACTTATCAAAAATGTTCTCCTGCAAGTGTTTTTTATTATATTAAGAGATAGCAAGCATCATGCTGAATAGAGTGCATTAAAGAGAAAGCTGTTTAACATAAGAAAAGAATAAAGCCCTCATTTTTGAGTTATGGACTCAAAATTCCATGCGAGGTCCTAAATAATAATTTTAGTTCTATTTTGTATTTAAGCATTTAACAATTTTTTGTTGTTGAATTTGAGGGGCAAGGTCCCATCTTCTATTGCCAGACGCCCATTCTAACAGACAAAGTACAGATCAGTGTCATACAGTGAGAAACTAAAGAAATAGGCATCAGAAGTTATTCAGGAAGTGTCTTTGTTAGGAAAAAGTGCTGACAAAAAGGAATAAATTTCCATTCATGTTACAAGAAAGGCATTTTGTGTGGAATGATACTACCATGTAAAACAGAAAGCCATTAGTTGTAGATTTGTATGGGGAGACACTGCGCATCGTATTTGTACACGAATGCATATTCAAGCTTTTTCTTATTTTACCAAGGAGATGTTCAGCTGGCATACAAATTGTTTTTTCATATTATTGTAGGAAACAAACACACAGTATAGAATTTATCTTGCTGTCGAGTGTCATTCACAATTTACCTCACTCTTTACTTTTGGTGGCAAGATAGTTCTGCAATATAGAAAAGAAATCTTAGAGGTGAGGGGCATGTATGTTGTTTAGTACAACTTTATTCATAATGGCAGTGTAGAAGAAATACTCTGGAATGATAACAGAGCAAATCCATGAATCTGAAACTGCTTTTTTCAAAGTTTTAAAATAAATGTCTTCCTTAAAACATGGCTACTAGGTGGCTTAGATTTAAAAGAACTTGGCATATATATTAATCCCATTCATGTTAAGGAGATATATTAGTACAGAAATTTACATCTCACTCATTTTTGACAGCATTTTAGCTTGTCTTTCTCCAGTGTAGATCCTTAGCAATAATACAGACTATTATTTTTGTTTGGATGCCATTGGAAGAATTTAGGACAAAGCTTAAATAGGGGACTTACATATGAAAGTTACATGTTCTAAAAGAGAAGATTAAGTGCTTTTTCTTTGGTTATAGATCTCAAATAATAGACTAAAATTTTTCCACCTCACAAGACAGACCTAGAAAATGTCCTCATCCAGGCTTTCCCTTACATCATCTTTTAAGTAGCTGAACACGAGTTGCATTCAGGTGTTTCTTTGTACATAGCAACATCTTTACATGGTTAAGTGAAAGCTCTTTTCTTCTTAACTCCCATTATTTCAATTAGTTATGAAGTCTGTCATAAAAACTCTGTTTATTGATTGCAACAACATTCTAATTTTCTTGTGATTAGATCATTCTGTTTGAACAACTAAAACAGCTGAAGTAATTTTAGACCAGAAGTTTTCCAAATGGAGGTGTTTTGATTGTAATTATATTTTGATGCAAAGGGTGTATTCATTTCATGCTTGCCAGTCTGCAGGTCATGGGCTTCTCAAGGTATTTCCCTTTCTTCAGCAAGGGAAAATGCAAAAGTGCTACTAAAATTTCCTATTCTTAGCCACACTCATAAAAGATGGAGGAAACTGTTTCTGAGTTGAGTTCTTTGACTCTATCGGGTAAGAAATAGAACAGTATAATACCTGGAAAGATTTTTCAGAAGTTTATGGTATTCCAGAATTATGTCACTGCTGTTGATGCAAACTCCTCTGGTTTTATATTCTTCACACCTAAGAACATTTACTTTCTGAGAGAAGAACGTATTAAGCTTCCACTTGTGATAGTTTTTATTTGCCTTATGAATAAAACCTCTAAGTTCTTTATAAGATGATGGTAAGTAGGTACCATTGCCCTGGTACCATTAATGACCAAGAATTGGTCAGCCAATTCTTGACCAATGTACAGGTGTTTTTCATGTATAGGACTGCCTGTGAATATCTGAGTTTTGGTCATTTTGTAATGGACTGCGATACTAAAAGCCAAAGTGACTGCTGGAATAATGAGCTGGTCATTTTAAGATCAAAAAAAGCTGAAATAGGTACTGGATGACTCTATCCCACTGCTGTCTAATAACTGAGTTTTGTCTGGACAGTACAGGCCATCATTGTGAAATTAGGACCCAGACAATGCTCTCACTTTGGCAGATGAAGTATTTGAAAGAAAGCCCTGGAAAGAAGCTGAAATGGAAGCTGGCAAAAAAAAAAAAAAAAAAAAAAA
>VYZS01042875.1:1610-13464 GCA_013400695.1 Neodrepanis coruscans | reverse complement strand
TTAACAAAGATTTTTTTTTCAGTTGTCAGTTATAAAAACTCACGCAGGGGTTCAAAGAGTCAAATCATAGCTTTAAATGCATTTATGACTAATAAAATTCTTAACATAACTGGGGTGGATTTGAGGCATAAACTTGCAGAATAATTTAACCGATTCACAACTACTACTAGTGATAGATGAGAATAAAGAAAAGTATTTGACTTTCACATATTAAGTTGGGTGTGGTAGGAATTGCAGATAGAAAAAAATTAGTAAATTTGGAAGGTTTTATAAGGAATCAAAATGAGTTTACAACTCCTTTGTCCAGCTGTTCTTAGTAAAATCCTACACTAAAGTACTTGCATTCTTGGAGCTAGAGCAAGTTACAAATACTGCTGCAGTTTAGATTTCCATATTGGCCAGGGGCAGCACCTTATGTAGTGAATCTGCTCCTGGAGTGAGGTGATCTGTTCTTGCATATTGGTTTAGAGGATCACTTTACCTTTCATGTTTAGTTTCTTTGGTTTAGTGTCTTTCTAACTTATTTTAATAATTTTTAATTTATTTTGAGTGTGGAAGTCTTAATGAAGACTGGGAAGAAGTTCCTTAAGTCTTGGTTGGTTTTTTTTCTGAAGCGTACAACAGGACACCAAAAAGTCTGATTCTGAAACTTAGCGTATGCATGCTCACAGCCAGTGTCTTGCAATTACCCTTATAGAAAACTTGCTGGTGTGAAAAATCACCATTGTTGGCAAGTGAATACTAGTTTAACAGCTGAGTCAAATTCTTCCATTTTTAGAGTCGAAACAGACTTATGGAGAATAAGAAGGAGGCACCTTTAAGTTTAATCTTTGTGTCTCTTCATTTCTTCTCTCATACAGGGACTCTGAAAGGAAAATCCAGAGCATGCAACAGAATTTACGCAGAATCATTCTCCTTAAACTGATGCAAGTGATATAGAAAAAGCCACATTCTAATTGCTACTTAAGGTGTTTCCCTCATCAGTCTGATAATTTCTCAGGAGGGCTGAGGATGATGCAAAACTTCCTCAACTAGGGAATTTAGATTAACCCCACAGCAATGCAGAATCAAGATGAAAAGACTTTTGAACTCAGTGACACTCCTCAGTTGACGGAAGCCCTGAGCTCTTAGCTAGGCAGGCATGAACTACAATATAAACCATGACAGCAACTTCAAAAGACTGAGGAGAAGAAGGCGTTATATATTGTGAGGAAATTGTCTCATTTGGAAGTAAGGGACCTCATTTGCAGCTACACTTTTGCCAGAAATTCAGGTCTGATGATTCTTTTCAGGTTTCTGATACCTCCCCAGCCCCTCACTTAAACTAATCAGTGTTATGGTTCAAGAAACCTTCAAGGACCACAGGCAAGTGACATGTTCCATCCCTACTGTGCCACGCAGCAAGGAGAAAAAGATGACACTTGGGGCTCAAATAGGACATAATAAAAATCTGTGGCCTAGGAACTCAAGCACTTGGCTGAAGATAAGATTTCCTGTTCTTGTTCTGACTCCTTAGATCAAATTTTAACATTATTTAACATTATAAGCACAAGGCATTTGTCTGAAGCTAGTTGTATTCTAGAGAAGTCAGAGCAGAACTAGCAATATCTCCCCTCAGCTGGGCACCACCAGTAGGCTCCAATTCACACTGCTGTTCTCTGTCAGCTTTTTCTCTCCTGCCACACTCATTTTGTTGGTGTAAGGATCAACTCACTCTGATGAGCAAGAGATGAGTTGAGTATGGAAAGAGGACAAATACACTCACACTGTGTTCACTATTGACAAGGAAGAAAGCTAGAGGACACTGGGGGAAATAAATTTACTGTATGAAAACATGACTTGACAGACCTGGAGCACAGATCTGGAAATGACTAAGAAAAGATGGATGAAACAGGACTGGAAACAAATAAACAAAAATGCCCTTATGGAGGTCTCACAGAGATGGCCAGGGGAGACGGGGTGCACACTTGGACCTCAATATGGACAAGGACAGATTAATGAGCAGAGAAGTTTGGAGGACAGAGAGAGTTAATTGAGGCAAATGACTGATGTGTTTGGCAGACTATAAATTGACAATGGTGAGAGAGAACTGATAGGACTGATGATTTGAAGATGGGCAGGGAATGAAAGATCTATGAACTGAGCAGTTTGGACAGATAAGAGTATTACAGGTGAAACACAGGATATTTATTAAGTCTCTTGTAGATTGGAAAAAAAAACATTTCATTATGCCCCCCAGAACGCTGGGTAAGGATTACTTGAGTCTTGTGAAACCGAATGATGCTGTTTAGCCTACATGCTCAAGGTACGTGTACTTGCTTTGTAATTCTTTCAAAAGTTCTAGGGTTATTCATTTTCCCTGTACTTTCTACAACTTTTTTTTAAAAAAGGTTATCATATTACAGTAGCTGAGGAGGACATAATGATTCTCTTCATATTTCTGTTATGTGTTACATCACTTTGATGAAAGCAGAAATTTAAAAGTGTCTAAACTTTCCTTGAAGAGGCCATTTTCCCTATAATACAGGCAAATACATGTGCAAGTCAACTCAAACTGGTTTCGGCATTATGGAACACAGAAAGAGATAGAAGAAAACATTAGATCATAAGCTCCTCTTGAACCTAGAACCTAGGTGTGCTATAGGAACCTAGAAGTGCTATATTTCCACAGGGCTCGACCAATACAAGAGTTCACAAATAATGTTACCAAGAAACTTTATTAATAATTGCTAGGCAATTATTCTAGAATTTTTTTCAACAGAAAGAAAATATGTAAAATTCCTGATCTTGTATGTTAACAAAGATAAAACATATTAATACAAGGACATGCACTACATATGTTAAAAATATATCTAATTTGTAATTTAAGCTGCAGAAAAAGGAAAAGATATACAGGTGGAAAAAATAAAGTTTAAGCCCACTATTTAATTCTTCATTTCTTTCCTTCACAAACACAGGTTTGTAACCTCCGATAGAATAACATATAACTTCTGTAACCTGCTACCTCAGAGTCCATATCTGGCTCTAAGCAAAGCAATATGACACTGCTACATGTTTCTGAGGACACAGAACACCCAAAGAGCAAGTGCAACATTTGGGCAAACAAAAGTCACAGTTTCCCACTCATTTTCAAGTTTTGACCTAAGGACTCCTTTGCTTGCCACCTGATTCCACCCTAGAAGCATCAGAGCCCATGGAATTCTTCTCTGATAAGTTCTCTTCCTTCCTCCTACCTTCCTTTTTTTTCCCCTCTCTCCTTTTTCACACACTTACCTGTTGAACTATACAAGTTTGCTAAATCTTTATCTAGTCATATGCCACAGCAAATAAGTCAGAGAAATCCAGATAGAAGACAGACTTCTCAATTCTACTTAATACTTTACACATGAGTAAAGTACACCGCATTTGCTTCTCAGTACATATTCAAATATTCTATGGTTTCCTGAAAAAAAAATCTGAGCCTTCTCTAACTAATGTACTTGCCCCTATTGCTTAGAGTGAAGATTGGACGTACACATAAAACTTACAAAAACGTACACATAAAACTTATAAAAACATACACATACACTTGAAAAGTTTATTGAAGGAAATACTTTGTATGTGTAACGTCCAGGTGGATTATGTTGCTTACTGTGGTCCAAATCCAATTACAGCAGAGACAATATGAAGTGTCCATAAAGTGAAAAGGACCCAATAAACCAACAACAACCCCCACATACACAACAAACAAGATAAAGAAAAGCAACAGAACATAAATAGCCTTCCCTCTTATTAACAATATAGTTCTCTTTAAAAACCTGCTGGGAGACTATGTCTAATAAACCTTTTGTTTATGCCTTGATGAAGACACTTGCAACTGCCTTATTGCAAAATTGGTTGAGTCTTCATTTCTCCAGTATTCAACTGGTCAATATTCAACACAGCATTCAATATTACCAAAGAAAGCAAGAGGAAAGGGATTGAATTTCCTTTCACAGACTAAAAATTCAATCAACAGCCACCAAGCTGTTTCACGTTTCCACAACAGCATCCTTTGTTTTTATGAGAATTCTTATGGAAATCAGTGCAGCTTCTAGGCAAGTGTCAGTCATGGTACCAAAAATGCTTGCAGAAATCTGTTATTGTAGAGGCTTGGGACACAATTACTACACAATTTGCAGAAGTTTGGCCATATTTGCTGAAAGCCTAAAAAGCAGTGAACTATTTTGAGAAGCACTAGAATAATTGTATTAGCTTTCTGCCTTCTTTCCTTGCCCCTAATCACCATAAGCTAGGTCTCTTTCCACACTCTTATAGACTGTTTATGCCAATGTAATGCCCCTGGAATGTAGAGCCATGCAAGATGTAAGTATAAAACACACATGCAGACATGCAGAAAAAGTAAATTAAGAAAAGGAGCATGTAATAAAGTAAGACATAATGTTTGGAAATCAGTCTTATTACTCCACAATATAATAGGGCATTCTTAACCTGTTTTGTCTACAAACTGCATGCAACAAAGGCTTCTTTTTCCTTTAGTGAAGAGGGTGAACTTCAGCTTAACAAGAAGCCTTCTCAAATGCCAGTTCGTGCCTTTCAGTTGAATCTCAACATGTATCTACATACAATGGTCTAGAATCAGAGAATTGTCCCTTCTATCCACGCATCTGTGAAGTACAGGTATGCCACAAAACGCTTTTCCATTAAGAAAAAAAAAAGCCTCAGGTTCTTCAGTGTATTCAGAACAATCGGCAACTTATTTTTTTTTATTTATGTAACTATGAAAAATATGTAAAATATGAAATTAAAGTGAAAAGCAACTTAACTCTACTGAAATACTTTTTGAGTCATCGATCATTAATGAACCTTAATAAATCCCAGTGAATATGAAGAAAAAAAACAACACAAGACTTTACAATAAAAAGTATAAATATTGGTCGTGTCACAAGTAAAGTTAATTGCATTCTGAATTTCGCGTATGTGCCTTGCGCTTCTCAATCCGTCAGCCCTTTTTCCTTTAATATCTTCACACGGGTGCGGCAACACTCCCGCCGCCGACCCTGCGCTGCAGGAGCGGTTCGTGGGTCACCCTCCCGCGTGGCCGAACCGCGCGGGGACCGAGCGAGCGGGAGACGCCTCCCGGACCCGCAGCCACACCCGCACCGCCCTGGGCCGGGGGTGTGCGGTTCCCCCCTGCGGCAGCGGAGCCGCGGTGCCTCGTCGCTGGCCAGGCCGGGCGCCGGCACCACACAGAGCATCCTCCGCGGGGGCACTGCCCCGCGGGTCTGCGGCACTGCAGCAGCAGGAGCAGCAGCTGCTGCAACGGAGCTGGAGACGACCTCCCTCCTTCTCCTCCTCCGCCCCGCCGGAGCTCTTCCATTGTGCGGGGAGGCGGCCGCACACCCGCGGGCTGCGCATCCCCCTCCGAGCGCCGCAGCGCCTCTGTGTAGAGAGGCGCTCCCCCCGCCCAGGGGTGGCGGGTGCTCTGTCACAGCCCCCCTCCCATGCTACGTTTTCCATTCCTGAAGATATTTATACACACACACACACACACACACATATATATATATATACATATATATACACACACACAGAAGCGCACGTACATATTCCCCGTTCCCGCTGAACTTTGCTCTCCGCCCGTCCGCCCAGAGGGAGAGATCGGGCGCCGGCGAGAGGAGTGGAGGGCTCTTCCTCCCGCCACAGCGCTGCTCCCCAGCGGCGGCACCCGCACCAGGAGGGAAAAGGTTACTACAAGCGCGGTGAAAACAAAGCCGGTGATTCTCGCCCTGGCTGCGGAGGACCGCTCCGCCAGGAGTTGCGGTGCGGACCCCTGCTCCGCCCCACTCCGCGACGGCAGGACTGCCGGAGGGGCACCGCGAGATCGCCCCGGGAGCGGCGGGCACGGCGAGGGAATGCCGGTCAAACTTCTTTGTTAGTAACACCTGGCTGCGATAGAGCGGGGCACGCACCCCGCGAAGCCCCCGAGAACTTTTCCCGACAATGCACATGGCCCCGGTACCCGCACAGAAACTTGTTGGACCGCTAACCCTGCCGCACTCGCCGCTCTCGCATCCCCTCTCCCGCGGTGACCTCTCCCGGCGCCTCCGGGAAACTGTTGCCTCGCCCGGTACTGCTGCCCGAGCGCGGCGGAGCGGGGAGCGACCACCCCCTTCCCGCGGCTGCCGCCCAGACCCTGACTTTGGTAGTTGGGCGACTCACCCTCCGGGATCAGAAGGCTCTCAGAAAACTAGCGGTTCCATCATCCAGGCAGTCGTTCCCAACTTTCCTTGCATAGAGCGATGACAGAGCTCCGTGTATTTTATATGGAGAGATAGAGAGAGGGAGAGAGAGGGGAAGCGCGCTGAAGTCGACAAGAGGTTCAGCAGACTTTTGAATATAAGGGAGATGAAACCGGATTCTTCCCAGTATCAGGACCCTGGAAAAATCAAATCCTTCTCCGGAAGGGAATTCTTTCGGCCCCGTTATGCGCGTTACTCCCCGGGCGCGGGGCGAGAGGCATTGCACACAAATAGAGCCCGGCAACAGCCGCGATTGGCGGCGCCGGCGCCCCCTGGGTCCTACAGCCCCGGCGCCGGGCAGCGACAAAGCCGAGCGGCGGCTGCGGCTCCGGGGCGGGCATGGGCTGGGGGACGGAGCGGGGGCGGCCCCGGGGGCCGAGTCCCGCTTAATTGATTCGTTACCTCGCCTATTGTAAAACATGTTGCAATGTTTAAGCGGGAGAAAGGCACATTATAAACGGATGTCATGCCATCTCCCCTTTCATAGCTACTCTTGCAGGGGTATTGTGCAGTCTGGTATGAGAAATGTGTCCGATTTTTAAAACCAAGGCCTTTTCTTTTCCTTTACCTGCGCTGTCAAAATTATCCATCACGTTCCCTAATAATTATGTAGTTGTTTCAGTAATCAATTATTCATTGAATTGCACTTACCTATGCTTTTTCTTCCTCGAGTTATGGCTTTCCAAGGGCATATCTGCTCCTCTATGGAAAGAGGGTAAACAAACATTCTTTAAAATTAAGCAACTTATCCCTAACTAAAAGAGAAAAAAAAAATAAAAGAAAAAAAACCCCAACAAATAATTATCAGGGTAAGTTTTCTCCACTACAGAAAATGAAGACAGATGATTTATGATATTTAAATTATGGTCATTTTTTGGATGTAAAAAATCATTTGTCTAGAGAAAATATCCCATTTGAAAATTCAGGCAAAGAAAAGAACAAAAACAGATCCAACATTTATGTATTGACTACTAAATGGAGAATAAATGTGAGATAATGACTACATCGGTCAACATAACTGAGAACTGAAAGCAACAGAAGCATATATATGCCAGAGTATCACACGTTGCTAAACTTCTCTTACTGTCTGTGCCTAATAGGCATTATATAGTAAGCATCTAGGTAATAAAAATTAATAGGCTTAAAACTATGTATGTAATGAAGTCTTTTAAATAGTGTATAAAGATTATCTAGAAATAAAGCCTGTAATATATTGCAAAGCATGATGCCATGGAAAGTCTAAACGTGCCCACTTGTCCTACGTAGGAGAATGGAAATCAGAGACAAGACGACATTTTTCAAAAGGTCTAACGTGTACGGTGTTTTTATATGGCAAAGAACTTACAGTCTAGTTCAGGGCTAACAACATAAATTCAGATATTATTACAAATATGATTGAAAAGTCATAGGGACAGCACAAGGTTACTTACAACTAGCCTGTTATTTCACCAGGTATATACCTAGAAAGAGACAAAAGTTTCAAACAAAATATGGAAGAAAAAAGAGTGTATCAACTCTGGCACTTTGAGAATCAACAGTAGTAGCTGGATCACTCTCTGAATGAAGTACTCTGCCCACCTTGGAGCAGAGCAACAGAGGGGACTGCAGGAAATTGGCATTTTGTATATCAGTAGGCTATGATGAGAGAAATGCTGAGGAGTATGAGTTCAGGCCTCCAGTGTTGCATTTCAGATCGACCTTACAGCTTGCATCTTGAAGACTTTGCAACTTGTAACAAGAAGTCTTTAGCTATTTCTTCTTTGAATTCTGTTGCTGCTTTCTTTTGGGTACTTAATCCTTTAGATAACAAGTATATCCCAAACCAGTACCATTTCTGTTGTAAGAGGGAGTATACTAGAACAATTAATAAAATTCTATGAATACACATCTGTGGTTACCACTGTAGCTATCCTTATTAAATAGAAGAAATTTACATTTCAGTTGTGTTTGAAAACAGCTGACTTTCATACTAGTAGGTATCAGAGATGTTGAAGCTGTTGGCAGTTTTGACCAGTTTTTGTTTCTGTTTGTCTTTAGGTCTACTCAGAATAAATTGTGTTTACCCAAAAGTTCAGGATATACCTCTCATAGTTTATTTCTTTTGTTCCACTTGCCGCCATCACCTTAAGGAGATTCCTGATTAACATCAATTTAAAAAAGAACTAGCTCTGGCCTATTGTATTTAACAAAATCATCTGAAATCATCAGCATCATCTGCAAATTTAACAAAAACAGTAGATTAGTATAAGTGTAAATGAAGGAGGCACCAACACCATCACAATCAAGAAATTACCCCATGAAGGAGAGAAATTGCCTTGCCCATTCTAGAGTCTACAGAGATTAATGGAATATGGCTGTGAAACTGCTTTAATAGATAAATTGGGTGGGTGGTTAAACATCTGAGCAACGATGATTACTTTGTAGTGAAACAAAACAAAGAGGAATAAATCACAAAGCTGCTCTATTACCACAATTAAAATGCAATTGCTTGATCAATTATCACTCTAGCTAATAGCTTGATGGAGGACAAGCAAATAAATAAAACATTATGCTAACCAAAGTCCTTTGAAGTGTAATATAATTATAATAATATCTATCTGTTTATATATGCATGTTTCTCGTTTGTATGCATTTATGCCTGATACATGTACAGTGCATTGCACAACACAAACAAAGCTGTATATAAAGTGTTTAGTTATTCCTTTGTAGTATATGAGTAAACATCAGTGATAATCACGACAATGCACACAGTTGGGGAAATGGCTAACGTGGTTAGACAACTGAAACAATACATTTCTTAGAGAGCTATAAGAATCTCTTTGTTTTACATACTTACCAGCCAAAGGTGTTTTAGAAGTTTTCCCTTGGGATAGTTTTCAAGGTCAATATATGTGATGACTTATGTAGGTTTCCAACTTGCCCTTGGAAAATAACCTGAGTTTATGTGGACATGGGGCAGTAATAAAGCAAACTATGACTGTCATATATCAGCATTACATTTTTATATCTAGTAATCAGCAAAGCGTGCATTTCTGTTCAGGAAGGTAAGTGGTAACACGTATGTTTGGTAAAGAATAAAATCTAGTGTACAAAGGCAAATAATTTACTGAAGAACAACATTTGAGTGTGAAACTGTATTTTGAAGTTCTCCTAGAGTAATAGGCTGGATCCTTCTCAAGTACCCTGTATTACCCAACATCCAGAACATCTAGTGATGAGTTGTCAGAAAATGTGGGAAGGAAGGAAAGGGAATGAAGAAAATTTAGAATTACTAAAATGGGATTTCAAAAAGGAGTTGAAGAGAGACACTACAAATCCAAATATATAAAAAATAATTCTGTATTTAACAAAAACACTGGTCTATAGCTAAGATTAGACAATAAAAAATTCAACAAGATTTCTTATAATAGAAATGTACGGCAAATGTAAGACTAAGTACTGATTTCATGCAACTCAAGGTAGCAATTATCTTTCTTGCAGTGCATGAAGGAGTATAATTGAAGAGGATCAGCCTTTTAGCATCTCATTCCATTGTACCACCCCATACCTTGCCCCCCATACAATCCTTTTATTCCAAAGCCCGAGACACTTTCAGTCTGATTGACAACTGTTGTCAGCAGGGAGGAATGGCTGCAAGTCTATGGGCTCTCAGGTGTTGACATTTTGTTCAGATGCTATTAAGCTTGCAGCCAGTAAAGAAATGTGGTACTTTCAATAGGTGGATAATACATATTGCATTTACATTTACCCATCCATACAGTACAGTCACAATCATCTTTAACAATATTTGAGTGCAGTGGGGGAGACAAGAAGAGGAAATGCATTTAATTGGAAAGGAACCTTTAGCTCTATAAACATCTTCTGTAAACAAAGCAGTGCTATCTGAAGGAGACTTGATTCTCTGTGTAGTATGTTTGTCTGGTCTCACTGCACAGGTAATATGAAGACACTTTGTATATGCAAAACGGTGTGACACTACAAATCCACTGTGCATGCAGTGCAGGTCTGATGTACCTCTCAGTAGGGCTTGTGTGTTTACGCTTTCAGATGGCCCTAGACCAGAGTCCTCAGTTTCAGGATATGCGGCTTGCTTTTTGAACCTGGATTAACAAATTGCAGCAAGGCCAAAGAGTGCACTCTCATTTTGTGGTATGTGAAGACATGCAGATTTTAATCGCAGAATCATTTAGGTTGGAAAAGTCCTCCAAGATCATAGAGTCCAACCTTTGACCGATCATCACCTGGTAAACTGAACCACAGTGCTGAGTGTCACCTCCAATNCAGCTTTTCTACCAGTTTCTCTACAAAACCAAAGACTAAACCATGTGCTGTAGCGGTGCAGGCACAAAGACTGAAGGTTAAAATGAGCTTGAAGTAAACGTGAAAAATAGGAAAGCTACATATATCCACTTGGTGAAGGCTGCAGGGAAAAGATAATGTCAGGAAAAAGCTAAATGAGTTAGTGCATTCCAAAAACTATAGGAGAGAATAAAAACTTTAGAAGTGTTTATCAGAGGAAAACAAACTGTCAGTGAGAAACTGTTCTTATTGCCAAATGAAGAGTAAAATGAGGGTTGAAGAAAATTGATTCAGACACTGGTGTCTTTAACTTTCTGTATTTTTTTTTCTTCTGATAAAGAAAACTGAAAGGTCATTCTGAAAATAATTTTAATGGAACTTCCACAAGAAATGAAAAAGGATGCCTAAAAAAATTAGATCTATGGAAGGTATCAGTTCTAGATTAGATGACATTTGGTTTTAAGAATCAATATAGAAAGATACAATATCTTTAACTAGACCCATTGGTGCAGCTGGAGAGTGAGAAGCCGAACCAGTTTGACTATGCAAGCTCATCACAGCAGTTTGTCTCACACACATCATAGAACATAACAGCTACAGCTACACATAAACTTGTACTTTTGTTCAAAACATGAACTCGTAAAAGTACTTCCTTGGTCATCAAGTCTACCTTCCAACATTAGAGGAAACCTTGATAATTGCTCTCCAATTTCAAATATACTATAGAGAGTTGAAATCCAAAATTCGAATAGTGCAATTCTTTTTATATGTGATTTGCATAGTGCTGTTTTCAGTATAGAAAACCTAAACAATATCCATTTTAATCGTACAGGACTTCAGTTGTACATAAGATTTTGAAATGTTGTTGTTGTGGTTTTACCACAAATTTAGCAATTTTTGACAAGAGATGTCCGAGAGAAGCCACAGACACACCCCAAAATGAAGAAAACACACAAATATCACAGTTTATTTCGCACACACACAAAACCCGACAAATAAAGTGCAACAAAACAGACTAATTAAGCTTTCCAGTGCCCGTGTTGGGATGAGGACACTCCAGGGTATTGCTGGTCTCTTTCTGAGGCTCCCGGAGAGACGTCGGGGTAATTAGAGGAAACCTGCGGCCGACCTGAGGACCCCCCAGCAGCGCGAGCCTCCGCTCAGTTTTTTCTGAAGAAAAACACTCAAGACAGTTAGAAACCCCGAGCCCCCTCCCCCCTCCCTCTAGGCCCCCCGGGAAGGGATGGAAGAGATGTGGTCTTTTGAACCCAGGC
>VYZS01042869.1:47740-61251 GCA_013400695.1 Neodrepanis coruscans | reverse complement strand
GAATAGTCATAAAGGTTAATACTGCCCTTGTATTTAGTTCTCTGGATTGCCCTCTGAAGGTGCCTCTCTTTACTCACTCCAGGGAGACCGGATGATTAAATTTAGGCTAGAGCTAACTTTTGTGTCTTTGCTGATTCAGTGTGATCCTTTTTTAATGGTGTGTTTTATTCTTTGTCTATAATTCTTGGACATGAGTCTATTGCTACAAAACCATCGAAAGTAGCAATGAGAGTCATGCAAGTTGTGCATGGCCTTCACTGTCTTATCATCTGGTGGAACTTCAAGACAAGCAGAACCTCTTCCTTCCCCCCTCTCTCTTCTGCCTATCCGTAATTGATTCGAGGAAAGTAACAATTAAAACATTTCAAAACCCAGATCCCAGTGTCTTCATGTCGAATTAACATGAAATTATTAATGAACGTGAATTACTCTGAATGGGAGAGCTGCGGTGTGTCTTGCAAAGACCTTGCGAAAGTGGTTTCCATCTCAAATACTTGGCAAAAGGACAGAAAGCACTGGTGATGTGGCACAATATTACACACACACAGACACATGGAGATAGTTTCATATTTTCTGCTTTCCTCCTCAGATTTCTCTCTTCCAATCATCAGCTTCTCTACTAACCTTGAAACTGCAAGGAATTTCATTCTGTGGCTTGTGTTTTCTTGCAGCAGAACTGCAAGATCTCAGTTCCTCCCTAAAAATTATGTCTCCTGGAGTCATTATTCTCTCTCAGCTGCAGGCCACTTCCTGCACTTTCAGAGCCACTGAAAACAGCAGTTCCAATGAGCTATTAACCCATGAAGGTTAAGCCAGGCTGGATTCACCAGCATTCCTTTGATGCATTTTCTTTTCTCCCATTTTTTTCTCCTCTCCCTGAACTTTGGTTGAAAGAGAACCAGAGATTCTTTCTCAGACAAGTTTAGGCCCATTTTTACAGACCTTATCATCCCCTGTATATTGTTTTCTCTTCACCTCCAGTTTTCTGCTGCAGACTCCTATTTACCAAATATATCTCTCTTGAAAAATTCTGATGACCTGTAAAAGCTGAAATGTTAACTATCAAAACCCTTGGGTATATCCACAAACGGTTATATAAGGCTGGAGGCACAATGCCAGATGAACAGACGACACATCCATTTATCATGAGTAGGAACAGGCACATTAATTGGCTACAATACCAGTATCATCCTTCAACATTAAAAAAACCCTTCTTGATCCTGAGTCCACCCCCAGAACATCCTTTATTAAAGATGATAAATAATACTGAGGCCAGGGATCACCCTGCTTCATATGAGAAAGATCAATTATTTATGAATACATCCCTGAGTAAGGATGCCTTTGCCTTGCAAAGAGAGCTTTTTAGTTTCTGACTAAAGGTTACTACTCTACATGTATGCATTTTCTGTGTAAAAGAATCAAAAACAGAGAAATGAAAACACATGAGTCCTGTAAAGTTTCTGGACTGGGAGAAGGTGGTTGAACATTGGGACAGGTTGATGGAGAGGCTGTGGAGTCTCTATACTTGGCAATATTCAAAACCTGGCTGGACACAACCCTGGGCTCTTGTAGCTTTGAGCAGTGTGTGTTGAACTAGATGATCTCCTTGGTCCCTTCCAGCCTCTGTGATATTCTGTAGTTCTGAATCCATAAGATGAAGTCACAAAAGTGGATTCCCAGGTTTCTGTACCTGGCTCTTCCACGTACTCACACAAAAACAAAATTACTCATAACTGTCCACAGTTTCCAGCTGTTTCACTACACCAAGAGGAATCTCACCTTTAGAGCCCTTGATGCCAATTTTCTTGTATACTCACTGAGCATGTGAAAAAGTAACCGGTGGCCATTGTTTGATATTGTACCTGTAAAATTCCCTGAAGTGAGCTTGTCTGCAAAATGGGAACTACTTGACCCTATTGGGCACACTTGTTATGCAAATATCATGTATGACCCCAGCCACACTGGAGTATTGATTTCGTGTTACTATGGTTAGTTCACTAATCTCTGTCACCATGGTTAGCTCGGAAGCACCTATACAGTCCAATAGCTATGCTTCAGGATGGAGAAAGTAGAACACTGATAATTTTACTGGAGTGTTGACCACACGTTACAAGCAATGAAAGCAAAGTGTTCCTTTCAGTGGTGGCTTTCACCCGCTTTTACTTGGTTCTGTGACCCATTTCATGGAAAACCTCAAAATTACCACTTCAGTATTATTTCATGGGACTCTTAAAGGACTCTCTGGGTCAAGTCTATCTTGCTAGCACAATTTCTAATTGATCACATGTTGCTACCATGCACTTGATACACACAGATTTTGATGTTATTGAAACACCTCTATATAACTTGACTAATTATGTGTTGATCCTATCATACAAAACATTTGCCCCCTTCTTTTTATCACCTTTTGATCTTGACAAAAAGGAGAATAGTTTTTTCTTTCTCTCCAAGGAAACCGGGGACTTTTTGCTTAGAATGATAGATTATTTCCTTCATACTTGGAATGGAGCATTTTGTTTGCATACAGTAGTGAGGAATTTTCAATGCTGACACTATGTCAGGCTGGCATGCATGCTTTATACCTGTGTAGCCAAAAAAACTGGCAGATGGTTGGTGACAAAAGGAGCATCCCATGGAGCTTCAGAAGAATCATCTCAACAGATTCAAAATTTCAGAGCTCGAAAGACACTCTGCAACAGCCCAACCATAGCACTGCTCAGCATTCTGCCAGAAGCAAGGCAGGTGCTTGAAACAGTTGCCAGGATTCACTGATTCAAAAGTGCTTAGTCTCCAAGATGGAAATAAATCTGGCAAAAGGGTGCGCAATGCTTTTATAGAGATCTAAGGACAATCACCAGGTGTAGGATAGCATCTATCACCTTGTGTCTTTGACTTTTTGATAGCAAAAGGACAGGCCTATCCAAAATTGTCCTTTTGAGGCCTCAAAGCAAGACAGTTAGTAGGAATAAGTGGGAGCATTGAGAATGCATGATATGGAATGATAACTCAAAGAGAAGACCATGTGCTACCAAGCAGATCTCCTTTCAGCATGGATCTCCAGGACCACAATATCTGCCACTCCACAGCATTTGGTGGGGACCATTTTATAGGAGAGATGTGGCTGTTGGTGGTTCAGTACTGCATAAACACTTCAGTTGTAACCCTCGCTGATGGGACTGGGATGAAGGGAATCAAGGTTGTTGAGCTCAGTGTGCTAGACTTGTCAGATTTGAAGCAGTTCTGCTCTCTGCTTGACAGCTTCATATTTCATGCTGTCCTACCTCTAGTAGGCCAGTGACATACTTGGAGTTCTGTCTCCCTTCTGAACTTGTAAAAGAGGAAAGTTTTGTTTTGTTTTTTTTTCCTGCAACTTTCCTTTGTCAATTTGGCAGTAGACCGAGGAGGAAGAATACAGGTCTTAATGTCACACTATTATTTAATTTTCTTAAATCCTCTTCCCTGAAAATTTTCCTGCCCGAACTCCTTCATGAAATTTTCCATGCTGCATCTGCAATGTATTGACAGGATTCATAGCTCTTGTCAAGCAATGGTAAGCCTGTCCAGAATATGTGGAGCCTCTTTCTTCTACAAAAGAAATGAACCATAGCAAAGATCATTGTAGCTAATCTGTCTTCAGACTCAGGAAAATTCTTCTGAACCTCTGCATTTCAGAAGATGACCTTTATCAGATGTAAAGCCTACAAATATATTTTGACTGTGTAGGGCAAACTACAGATACAGGATTTGATCCACAAATGTAATAGCCCTTCTCCTATCATACATCAGCCAGTGCAGCACAGATGCAGTGTCACAGAAAGAAAAACATAAAGTAGAGGGATAAAAACATAGAAACTAGTTTATAACTTGCCAGCAGTGAAGAAGAGACCAAATGAAAAAATTTAGAGTGAAGGTCTGATGGAATACCATGGATTTAGTCTCCCTAGAGGAGGGAAAGGAAACCGGGAAAAATATTATCTCTCTAAATGCAAACGCAGTTTGGGAGAGGGATGATGTGATCAGGCCAGCAAGAACAAGAGTTCTTTTCTGAATAATCAACTGGGTTTGCTGGTATAAGATGCATTGTGCATGGTGATGCCCTAGGGCATTGATTTCATGACAAGGAGACCCCGAGACCTGCTTCAGTTTTCCCATAATGAGTGGATTGAGTGCATTCATCAAAATTGCAATTTCAGGGCTCAAAGTTCAAAAAGCTACCAGAGGTGACATCATTTCCCTGCTTCCTCCTTTTCTTGAACCTTCCAAAAACAACCCCACTACATTTTTTTTCCTTCTCATTTGACTGAATCACCTGGGGGTTAATTATCTTTCTGGGATGAAAACCATATGCTGTTTCATGCTCTTACATAATGTTAAGCTGCATATGATGAAACTGATCAATTAACCCTTATGGGAAGGGAGGGTGAAGCCTGGCCAGGAATTAGTGTTCTCTTTTACTGACAATGTAATTCGAAGTACCAGGCTCATACAAAATCTTGCTTGCCCACAAGAAGCAGTGCTGCCTGTGTCATCATAACATGAAGCTGGAGAACATTAAAGTGGGGAACATTAATGTAAATAAGATGGAGACAATCGCCGCTGAAGACTGGCAAGACTTGAACGATGGAAAGATCATATTATTTAAAAAAATTTTTTTTGTATGTGTTTGTTGTTTTTCTTTCACTTTGTAGCTTGTAGACTGCTTTGAACCCAGCAGATACCCTGCTGATGTGCATTCATAAAATTGAGCCTGCTGTGTGGGTCTATGCCTGTCACTTCACTTTAGTGCAAGAACAGTCTGCTAAAATGTTACTCTGATTTTCTGATCTATCTGGCATGTAAGATTGGTTCTTATCATTGTGGATGGTTTTCCTTCAAGCTAGAATATGGATTTCTTTTTTTTACTGGTCCAGCAGGGATAAAAGAGAAGAGAAAACAGTCATGGAAGCACTCTGTTGAGTCTCAGGCATGCAATGGAATTTTATCTGGATTTTATTCAGATCAACTGCATAAAAAAATCATAAGTGGAAAGAAGACCTACAGCCACAAACAAGTGACTGAAGGGAAACAGTAAGACACACCAAGAGCTGTTTACAAGTGAATTCTTCATAACCCCTAAGCCAATGATTTTGTTGCCTGAATAATTTCCTTGTCAAAGAACAACTTTTCCTTTTGCTAGTGAAGAAGAGTAACTCTGAGAACCACTCAATACACAGCCCTGCAGAGCTTAGATTGTACATAGGGTAACATTTCAGATCAGTTACACTTCCCCAGCATCTAGCATTTGGAAAATGTGTTACTGCAAAGAAATATGGACAAACATACACAGATGCCTACTGTTTTGGCTTCAAATAACTCTTGTGGAGAGAGAGTGGTGTGTATATATATATTTATATATGTGGGTGTGCACGTGTGTGGGCATGCATGGGAAAGCAAAGTGAGCTTTATTTTTATTCTGAATCCCACCTAAACAAAGATCCTAATGTTATCCTTTGGAATGAGGTAAGAAACATGATCATTTAGTTCCTAGACCTGCCTGAAACTACAGTTTTTGTAGCCCTGAATGAGCAGCAGTCAAAGTAAAAGAGATCAGATGAACTGCATTTAGAAGTGATGCAATGAACTGGTGCAAGGGGAAAGTGCTTTTAGTGATCGATATGAAAACAGGGGCTTTCATCTAACCACAGTGAGGATAGCAAAGAGGAATTTGGGCAATATAATATGGGATAAAAGAGTACATAGCCTCTTATTTCCATCTAAAGACTTAATGATGCTTATTAAAAGGTTGTTACTTGTTTTCCTTGAAGAATTACAGCCCTTTACCTCTTTCTTTAAAATAAATGGCCTGACAGGGAAAAACAAGGTTTTTAAGTCCTTGGGCCCTGTTATGGAAGTGCTCTTCTCATTTTTCTGTAACTTTGCCAAAAGATCAGCTCATGCAAACAAGCAAAACACAACGCAATCACCAGGCAGCACATTCATATTACAGCACTGGGGTAATAAATTATTATGATTTGATTCACATAACAGTTGTTGAGATTTAGGTCAATGTTACCAATAAGTGAGAGCTGTGAAATAGCAAAGTGTTCTTATGCTTAAGAAAATGCATTAGGCGAAAATCAAGTCTGAAGGAGGCACGCTGAAGACAATGAACTTCCAGCAGGTGAGCTAGGCTGCGCATTTCTGCCGGGGAAACCTTTCCACCACTGCAGCACTTCTTTATCGCTGTCATTTTCTCTATGAATTATTGCTTTTTTGTCAGATTTACCTCCCCTTCCACTTGAAAACAGTCATCTGGGGAACAGGCCAGCAATAAAACAAAACCTCCTGGAGGTTAATGTTGTAACAACAATGACGACAACATAAAAGGAGCTAGTCTACCTCTTCAACTATGAGACTGAACCATGCAGTACTGGTCCAGCTACAAGAATTCTATCTGTCTGTATCTGAATATAACAGGCAGCACTGCTTTTCTGGCACTGGTTAACAACAAAGTGTTTTGAACTCACAGTTACTACATTTTTTTAGGCTACTTAGTGTGCTTCAAAGCTTTATGTTTCTTCAGCAGTGACTAGAAAAGACAATTCAGATGAATTTGTGTCTTAGAAAAAATCTAGCTTTTCAATTAATGTTAGGAAATCCCATCTGGTATTCGAATATGAGTATAAAGGGTACTAGCATTCCTAGAATTCTACAGTAAAGAGTTGTGGGGCAGACATATGCCCTGGGAGACAGAAGACCAGAGCACAAAACTGCCCTTCTTCTTGTCAGGAGAACTAATCCAACTGCATAAACTGGTCTTTTCTGGGTTAAAGAACTATCTCCCCACTTTTTGTAGAACAAACAATGGGAGATTAGTTCAGCTAGAATTGCCTAAAATTAAATAAACTCTGCCAAACCTACAAAAAGCCATATTGCTCCTATATTCCATCTTCCAGTGTTTGTCTTACATGTGAAATGTAACTTCTGAGTAAAATCTAACCAGCATCCAAAGGGAGCCTAGCAATCCAAGATGTAGATTTATAGAATCATTTAGATTGTAAAAGACTTTCAAAATCATTGACTGCAAAATACCTTTCAAATTATAAAATGAGGGAAATGTTTTTAAGTTAAGTATTTTCAGACATGTAGAACATGTGAGCATCTTCCTTTAGAAAATAACATGAGATGGAATCAAGAGATGATCAAATACATGAAATTGAAGAGCCTTTCCTCTGATGCTTTCCTTGAATATTCATTTATAAACCATAAAGTAAATGCACAAAGGATCTTAAATCACAACCAATCACACCAGCAAAACTTTGATTCACTTCACACTACTAAATGGTTTAAAAGCCAGAACAACTGCAACAGGAGATCAAGCCCAACTTTACTGGAAAAAATTCTGCTTTGAATTATGTTGATGCAGTGCCACAGAAGTCAATGGGATATGACCTTCACAGCTAATGAAAGAATTCCACTAAATTTGTCCTAGTCAGTTTGGCTCCAGAGCCTCTTTCGACATTCTATGCACAGTCTCTTGTTCCCTCTCTTAGGATAAGTGAAAGATTTTCAGTTAAAATAGAAGGTAATGAATGTGAGAAACATCTTTTTACAGTACATGCTTCAGGAAGTGTGGTGGTTTTACCACAAATTCAGCCATTTTTGGACTAGGAACTCTGAGAGAAGTCACAAACACACCCCAAAATGAAGAAAACACACAAATATCAGTTTATTTTGCGCAAACACAAAACACCCGACAAATAAAGTGCAAAACAGACAAACAAATTAAATTTTCCAGGGCCCGCGTTTGAGGTGAGGACGCTCTGGAGATAGTGCTTGTCTCTCTCTCTCTGGGCTCCCCTGGGAGACTCCGGGGTAATTAGAAGGGAGCACGTGGTCTGAAGATCCCCTTAGCCGCGAACCTCTGCCCGGTTTTGACTGAGGGAACAACTCAAGAAAATTATAAAAAAACGCGCACCCCCTCCCTCCCTCTCTTAGCCCAAGGAGGGATTTAGTGCTGAAAAAAAGGAGAAAATGTGGTCTTCAGCCCCTGGGGAATAGCTGCAAGGTAACCCCCAGGCCACCTGCCTTCCGCGGGGGAAGAAAGGAAAAAANCTGCTACAGTTCTGCCGCCGCCGCTGGCCATCGTGGCACCATCGCCCACAGCCCCAGCGGCTCCTGGCGCATGCCGTGCGAGCGTGGGGCAGCCCCAGCACCGCCCCGCCGGCGGCTCCATTCCCGACGCGGTCTCCACGCGCGCGACAGCCCCGGGACCACGGGACAGCCCTGGCGGAGAATGGGTGGGGGGAACGGTTTTATTTTTCCAACCCACAACAGGAAGAAATAAGGACAGTACACTGGAAACTGCAGACCATGTTTACATGAAGATTGATAGAACTTGATGAACTTGACTCAAAGTCCCTGCAACTATGAGATCTCTTTGAAAAGGAGCAAATTTTCAAGGTGTGGGATGCTGGCAGGCATTTTATAGCACCACCCAGTGTGCCCTAGTTATTGTTTGTGTGACTGCAGAGCAATCATGGAGCAGATTCTCAGCCTTTTTCTCCTTTCCTTTCAGATCACATCTGATTCTAGCCTTGCATATGGCAGTGGGGTAAAGGAATTCCTGAGATGCTCATAGTAAAATTCATGGTGTGGCATGATCCTGTCAAACACACGTTAGAGAAATGCCTACAGGAAGGAATTTATTTATTCTTTAAGAATCAGATTCAGTTGACAAGGGGAAGGAGGGAGGCAGTGAAAATAATGCGAAAATAATAACTATAATTATCCATAAATATTAAAGCAGATTAACAGATCATAAGATGAAAAAGCAAATGAATCTTCCATGGTTTAAGGTTCTAATAGCATTAAGGTTCTATTTCCTGTCAACTAATTTTAAGTTAATTGCCATTAATTTTTCATAGCTAAATAGCAAAAGAAATGAGATTCCTGTATTATTTGCCATACACTCTAGTTCTGAAGGGAATCCGATGTGAATAAAATATGGTGAAACAGTCTCATCACAAGATAATTGAAATTATGGCTAGAAAAGGCTTACTAATCCATACCCTTGCCACTGCAAGTTCCTCTCTTCTATGGAGCATTCAATGAAGTATCCTACTCAAACAAGGTTTAAAAGTGATCCAGTGATTTAGAATTTTCTGTTGTTAATTGACTAAATTACTTTTTTTAGTGAAATCTCTCAGCAAGTAGGCTTTGAATACTGAATGCTATACATTCCTTCACAATTAGAAATATATTATACATTAGAAATGCATTTGAGCTCAGTGCAAGTGACAGAGATGTTAATTCCTTTTCAATGCAAATAGCTCACTGGTTCCTTCCAGTTTTTAACATTGAAGCTTCTTTGCTCAGTAAATACTGAGAAGCTTGTTCCAACCACCTCTTGCCATATCCAACTTAGGCATGTCAAACACTTTTCTCATTGTGTATTTGTGGAATTTTGGTGTCTGAAAGACCCATAGAGGTGATCAGTCTAAATCAGTCTTTTCTACACTGATCTTGATGTCTCAAGAAATAATTAAATCCTAGAATGGTTTGGGTTGGAATGGACCATAATGATCATCGGGTTCCAACCCTACTGCCATGGACAGGGATCGCTTCCACTAAACCAGCTGCTCAGTGGTCCATTCAGCTTGGCCTGCATTATGAGTTCTGGTATTCCCAAAGTGTTTGGCATATTAAAACCTATTTTTTTGTATCACCGCTGCATTTTCAACATTATAAAAGGGTACCAGTGAAAAAGCCTATGCAGTGGCTTAAAATATTAACTTATTCTGCTGAATAGGTAAGTCTATTCATATAGCTCATCAGCTAAAAAGCTGCAGCCAATTCAAAAACTTCTATGTTGAACCACTAGTAGAAGGTGGCAGAAAATGACAAGATATTAATGTTAATATTTATTCCCCAGAAAAGGTCAGAAAAATAACTTCACACAATGTCATCACTATATGTGTAAAACAACCAACAATGAACCAGTGACACAGGATACCTCAGGTCATCAGATGCACAAAATTCACAACCTGAAAACACAGGTTACAGTATTTAATTTAATTTAATTTAATTTAATTTAATTTAATTTAATTTAATTTAATTTAATATAATTTTAATTTTAAAAAATATTTGTACAAAGGCCAGAACAAATTAAGTTCTGATTAACGTTTGCTGCTGACATCCCCTTTTATTAACACAAATGTCTTACATCATATGCTTGAGAAAATTCTTTAAGTCACACTGCAGCAGGAATTTCTTCCTGCTTTGCACCTCAAATTTTCGTTTGTTTAACATAATCCCATCATGCCTATCTTTCTCACCTTGGGATAACAGAAACAATCTTTTCCTTTTATCTTTTGAGAGGAGGACTTTCTGTTTCCTACCAAGTCAGGTCGTTCAGCCGTTCAGCCCCTTAAAGATTTTTGCTGCTGTTCTCGGAATTCCCTTCAATTTGTCAACATCCATCACTATATTCAAGGTGCAATCTCATCACTACTGTATAGCAAGAAAATCACCTCCCTATGGACAAAGGGATGATGACTCTGCACGTACAGACTGAAATCACAATATCCCTTTTTGTCATCCTCTAGCATTTCAGTGTGCATATATATCATTTGCTGTCTGCTAAGACGCCAAGGTCTCCTTTGACATTTCTGCTTTCCAGGTATCTTTGTCTGACTTAATAACTGTGCTTTAGATTATTTCCCTCTCAGATTTATTAGCCTACATTTTTCTAGGTCAAATCTCATTCTGTTACTTGAAGCACATATTTATGACATGTCCCATCCTCCTTGTACTATTTCCTGATAATTAAACATAGTTTATTATTTTGAGGCAGAAGTTGGAAGATTCTTATTAAGATTTGGATAGGATTTGATCAGAATATTTCAGTCCTTTTATCCCTTTGTCTTGCCCTCATTCTACTGGGTGCTACATCCTTGCTCACTGCTGGGACACTCATTTTCTTATCAGTGTGATTGACTCTACAGGTGCAAAAAGGCACCTGGAACTCTCTCTTATCCTTGTATGTTATCCAGAAACCATTCTAGATAATTTTGGTATCTACAGTGTAGACACTTCACTCACTCCTGAACCTAAGCTCTTCTACAGTCAAAGGAATTTACAAATGGGAATGTTCATATTACAACCAGTATCATCCGGAAATAAGCATCAAAACCAAGTTTAACAAGCTACACCCTGGAAATGTGTGTTTCATTTCAATAGGCACAGGTAGAGTCCTGTAGACCTGACTGTAGATATTTAAACAGCTACAGACAGCTGAATACTGAAGGTAGACACCTTCTTTGACTAGCTTCATGATTTACTGTTTGATTTTTTTCCTACATACTAAAATGCAAAAGCATAGGAACTTCTTTAGATATCTTTTTCCACATCATAATTTTTTTCATCTCTGTAAATTAGGAAAATTTTTGATGATCCATATTTAACAGCAAGTTTTATCCAGCAGTAAAGGACCTAGGTACTTAAAGTAGTACACAAGATATCCTTTATCCAGTTTCTGAATAAGGGGTCTAAGGAACTTATATTTTCTTTCATTTCAAGGCCTGCAACACCTTTCTAGTGATGTCTTTCACTCTTTGTAATTTAATCTGAAGTATTCTACTTTCTGCTATTCATTATCAAATTTTATCTCAGTGATGTTACAAAAACATAAACTTATTCATGATTTCAGAGTAATATATATATAAATATATAAATTTATATATAAAAATATATATTAAAAAAAAGGAAGCAACACAAAAAATAAATCACCCCTCAAAAATTCGTTACGTAAGATATATTTCATTGTGGTATACAGAAGTGTCTCTAAGTGTTTCTCACATCACTTCATTAAGAAAAGTACAGATAGTTTACTGCAACTATAACTGTAGCAGCCAATAGCTCCACAAATTTTCAGTCTCATTAATCTATTACAAACTGAAGACTTGAAGGTGAAATTCTGATTATAACCTGGCTTCTCAAGCACTGCCATGACATAGTTTCTGAATCCCATTAAACCTACCAAATATGAAGATACTTGCCCTCCGTATGATACTGTACATTAAGTTTATTTCAACAAGAGAAATCTCTTTAAGTTTTATTATAGGAATAGCTATGGATTTTATTGTTTGTTTAACAACATGTAACATTCCATAAAGATCCAAAAACTTAATTACATTCTTCTACCTAATCCTTTGGGAAATTCATTGGAAAGGCATACTAAACTCTTTTTTTAGCTTGTTTTTAAGCATGGGTATTCTGTTATCTATTGTTATTTCCCTCCCTTTTTAGAATGAGTCAAATCCAATGTATTAAGTAGCTTTACAAACCAGAGTGGTCCTCTTTTCTCACTAGTGTCAAAAATTTATGTTTACAATGTAAGCTGCATAACTTTTTAGTACCTGCAATATTTTTGTAGAAGTTGTGGTAATAGCCACAAATAACTTATTAATATGTGATGCTGAAATGAACAATAACTATGCAGTAGCAATGTCTTATTCATCAGGCTTATTCCCTCCTTTTCCACCACATTCCTACTGATTTCAGTGATAATCTTCTTTGTATCACTGTCTTTGCAGTTCCAACATGGATGCAAGTGAAACTCTGTTCTTATACATACCTCCTCAAAGTAACTGTTTATTGTTCTCCAATAGTTGCACCAATCTGCAGTGCAGGGGGTTGAATATCTATCAAGGAGTGCATAATTTCAAGAGTATTTATTCAGGGATATCAAAGGAAAAATTACCCTTTTAAAGTATCTCTCATTCATAAAGCTGGAAGAACCTTGTTTGACTGTGAGACACCTTGTCGTGTTTGAAAAAAGTCCCTGATACTGTATGAGTCTATGCTAGACTGAACTTCAAAATGAAAGGTATAGAACCAAGTGAAAGTAGTGATGTCTACTTTGTGTATTTAACTGTAACTGCAAAGCAACTTTAATGACAAAGGACAGCATCCAGATGCAGGTCAGCATACTTCCTTGAATTAATTAACACTAGAATTACTGATAGTATCTTAGGAACAAGGATTTTATTAATGGAATTGACCACTATGTAGCAAACTACTTTAATAGTTCAAAACATTCTGTGTGAGAGTGAATCACACAATTTCTGCATTAATAGTGTATTTTGGGTGGTGTGGGCAGTCACAGAATAGAATCATAGACTCATTAAGGTTGGAAATGACTTCTAAGGTCATCAAGTCCAAGCATCAACCCAGCACCACTCTCACAATCACCATAAAACCATGTCCCAAGTGCCATACCCACCTGTTCTTTGGATGCTTCCAGAGAAGGTGACTCCACAGAATGTAACTATTCCATGAAATATGTTTTTCCTAATATCTAATTTAAACCTCCCCTGGTGCAGCTTGAGGTCATTTCCTCTTATCGCTTGTTACCTAGGAAAAGATACTGACACCACCTCACTCGGCGCTGCACATGTGCGGTGACGTCTCCTGCACACATGAAATGGACGGGGCTGTCGTTGGACCTCGTGCAGCCGGGGGGGCAGCTG
>VYZS01042869.1:24707-46527 GCA_013400695.1 Neodrepanis coruscans | reverse complement strand
GGCTCGGGGTGGCCCGGGGGTGGTGTCGGGACCCCCCAGGATGCCAGGCGGGGCCATGGGAGACCTGCACTTCCAGTCCGGGCTCGGCGTTCTGCGCATACGCACGGAGCCTCTCACTAAGGGGCGCTTCCCGGGTGCTGACCGTCCAATCTGAGAGGGCGACAGTCGCCTGGGGGCCGTCTGTGCATGTGCAAAGTTTGATCTCCTGTAAAAAGGCAAGTGGGGCCGCCATCTTCCTCTTTCTCCAGCGGATTGGGGTAACATCTCTACTCGCCTCCGCGCCGAGTTTGGCCCACGCGCGTGGGCTGATTGGTGACTCCAGCGACAGTGGCACGGATTGAGGACCACATCTTTCCATCAGCAGTGATATTCCTTCCCAGGGAAAGGAGGGTTTTTATAATTGTCCCGGTGCTTTTTCAGGAGCCCCAGCAGAAACCTAGCACTACCCTAGAGTTCTCCTATCCAGCCGTGGGATCCGGAAGAGCTTAATTTGTCTGTCTTTGCGCTTTATTGTGAGTTTTCTGTGTGTGTAAAATAAACCTTGTTATTTGTGTGGGTTTTTTTTTGGGGGGTGTGTTGCTTCTGTCGGGTCTCTCTTGTCAGTACCATGTCTCTTAGTGGTAAAACCACGACACAGGGGAATTAGAACAAAATGATATTTAAGGTCCCTTTCAACCCAACTATTCTATGATTCTATGATTCTACTTGCATTCTTTTATTGGACAGCAGGTTGTACCTATATTTTGTAGATTCTGGTTAAAAAATGCATTCATCTGCAGACAATATTTTTCTTTAAAGTACAAAATCCAAATAAACTTAATCTTGAATAGTCAAGATTAGAGAAAATTCTTGAAGACTAGAGACTAGAGGTCTGCAGCAATTTTCATGAGTTGTACTAGGAAGCTTTGAAGTCATCTTTAATTTGGATTAATTTGGATCTTAACTAGCATTGCTTGTCTATATTTTAGCAAGAAAATTCTTCTTCCAAGCAATGATTCCTCAGCTTTTAGATGATGAATTAATAGAAAATAATCAATTTTCCCAAAAGGAGGTGACAAAGCATAGGTGATTCTGGATAAAGCACAACATCTGGTGAAGAGAACATAAAAGTATGGGACAGTAAATAAAGAATACTATTTCCAGTTCAAGGTGGAAATGAAAGCATAAGGACTGATTTTGCTTCTATTTGAATGCTGCCATCTTGCAGGCTAAAAATATTATTGGATCAAAGCTGCATTTTATTTTCCACATCCATACTATAAAAATGAGTAAATTTTAAATATTTATTTTCTATGTTTTTCTTTTTCAGGCAAACCAAAAAGGAAAGAAAAAATAGAAATATTTAGCCCAGCAGCACAAACTTTTGCAGCTAACTGAAAAAAAATTGGGATGCAAAACAATAAAACCAATGATATCAGTAATTATTTTAACAGACATGATGAAGCAGGCTTGCAAGTGGGTGTCTGTTGCCATTTCAAACCCACAAAATGCAGGCTGCCAATAGTGCTAACCGGGAGGAAACAAATACACACACAACTTTTCGGCACTGAACAGTAACTGGTATTTATTGCATTTGAGTTCATTCTATCTGACTTCTCATTTAATTGTACTTTACTTCTCATAGAGTGCATTATATTAAATATTTACTCTCTTGGTTAGGATGTCAAAGCACACTTTACTGTCTTATTAGATTACTGAATAGTAGTTCATGTAGGGTTGCTGAAGGTGGAGAATTAAATGTGATGGGGTGAAATTAGAAAACGAAAAAGTATAGACAGTTAAACTAGTCATATCCAGAAAACTATTCTTCTCAGGGAAGAATAGATATTTCCTTGCTTTAAGTTGGGTTGTTTTTTTTTCCAAATAGACTGATTTTTCTAAATGGACTGACAACAGCTGTTCAATAAAATGGTCCTGCACAGAAAGAATAAGTCATGGTCTTTGTTGAGAGCACAACGATCTCCTGCTATAAGCAGTGATCTGGGAGTCAGAACATGTTTTCCCTGCTCTGTTACTGACTTCCTTTTTAACCATGGTTGGGTCATCTTAGCACTTTCTCTTGAGTCTCTGTAGAGTCTTAATTATCTCAAAGTGAGGTCTAACTCTAAGTGTGGCTTGTCATCCCTGCAACGCAATGTTATTGTCACTTGCTACAATGTAAACAATAAAGAGATGGTGTATTTTCCATTAATATTCACACACTTCATCTTATACCACCTTATATTACTTTTTTTTCGCTCCCATTTAATTTTGACAGAATCTAAAAGAACCAACCACTTACTAGGAAATGTACATCCCTGGGAAACTCTTGATGTTAAAAGGACTTTACAATCTACAAGTGAAATGATCACAACTCTCAGAACCTCATCCCGCATCTCTTTTAACCTAGTCCTTTATCATTTAGTAGCATCCAATATCTGAAGAGTTTCTTCACTTAACATCTCTTTTTCATGACAGGGATAGACATAACCTTCTCAGAGATGGATGTTCCTGCTGTTAGTCACTGGAATGCTTCTATACTAGAGCAGTGAGAACCACCTCCAGAAAATGTCTTTCTTTCTCTCTTTTAATGATACAAGATGTCCAGATGATTCCTCTAGGAATGACTGTATTGGATTGGACTGGTGACTCATCAATTCAGGTGACCAAAATGGACTCCTAAAAAACGCATGCAAGAACAGGCAAGCATATCGAGAGCTATGTTTGATTAATGTTCTCCCAGACCCCCATACATTGTGACTCATGGACCTCTTCAGTCAGAGAAAGAAATACTGTGGTTAATATCTTTCAAAGGATATTTCTCCATGAAATTGCTTACCAGCTAAATAACTAATCTGTAGATAGATAAAGTTATAAAGAACCAGGTCATTTTATTGTTCCACAATAAAATTTTTTTTATTTTTACTCCTGATGGCATTGTACTGTCCTCTCTCCTCACACAGGAGAAGAAAGCCATGGTAGCTGTCAGTTTGAACACTATTCAGGAGGATGGGGATATCTCCCTGGGGGAGACTGAATTAAGTGGTTAGATTACTCTCAGGAAAAGCCGAATAAATGAACATTATAGCCCAGAGAGGTTGTGGATGCTCCATTCTTGAAAGTGTTCAAGGCCAGGTTGGATGGGGCTTTGAACAACCTGGTCTAGTGGAAGGTGACCCTGCCCTTGGCAGGGGAGTTGTAACTGGATGATCTTTAAAGGCCCTTACAACCCCAGCTGGTGATTCTATGAAGATTAAAGGAGGATGAATTCAACAATAATGGGAATGAAAACAAAATCTGGTTCGTCTCTACACAGCAAATAACCATATTTTCCTGGTGTGGCTTAGAGCCAGGACTTTGTTCTGAATACACCTCTGAGCTTCATAGACTCTGAACCACACTTCCCAGGAGTGTAATAGCATTAAAATTCTAGTAATATTTTATTGAAATTTGATAGCTTGTTCTGCTGATCTGTAAACTCCCACTCCATGCAGTAGCTGTCTTTTAAATCATGGGCTGGAACCTTTCCAAATTTTCAACTTCTAAAATTTACCCAGTTGTCACATAACTACTATTCTCTCCCACACTTGCTTACAATAGGCCTGTTTTATGCTTGTTTATTTTGCTGCTGTGGATTTGTTTTGATCGCAATGGATCACTGTCATGGCATGAATAATATCTTCAAAACATCAACACAATCCCATCTATCATCACAAAACTTCTTGGAAAACACCAGTACAAGTCTCCTGCCCTTTTGTGAACTATCAAACTAGCTCTCATTGTATTTTCTCCCAAGTTTAGCATCACTTTCCATGTGATTGTAGAAAAAACACTAGAAAACCTTGCAGGAAAAGGAGAGAAGGGCTGGATTTTTAGTCACAAGAGCAATCAAAATTTAGTGAAGCTCACAACAATCATCTTCCTACATGCATTTCCTATGGTTATTCTGAGACAGGAGAGATAGAATAGGATTATCTTTAAGAAACTTCTTTTTCCTTTATTATTTCACATTGAATTCAATATAAATCAATAGAAAATACGTCCTTGTGCTTATAACAGAAGATGAGATCTCCACTGTACACTCCTTATTAAGATATTCTTCAGCTAGTTTTCTCATTTGTAAATAGAATCATAAAATCTTTAAGGTTGGAAAGGATCTCCAAGATCAGGAAGTCCAAACTTTGACCAAATATGAACATAATGCTAAATTATATCATGAAGGTTGAAGTTGATCTTGTGATCTTGCTGCACAGATTTAGGCCAAATACCTGTTTGATGGAATGGGTTTTGAGTAGGGCATGATGAGGGTCTTAGTGCTGAAGACCAAGAATATTGGCTTCTGAATACTCCTGGGGCAACCTGGTGACAGGATTGAAGAGAAGGAGTACTGCGGTGACTAAAAGTAATAGATAAGAATAGTGAGGAGACAAAATGTGAGATGCCAAAGGGAAAAAAAAAAAAAAAAAGCAAAGCAATAGTTTTAAACTGCCAGAATTCTCAATCAGTTGTATTTCACAGCTCTGTCGGATACTTTAAATCCACTGCACAGTGTCAAAGCTGAAGCGGAATCTGCTCAGCGCTCAGCATTACTTTTCATTAAAGAAAGTGGCTGCTGGGAGTACAAGTTGCAAATGGGCTTTGGAAGATCAGATGAGCAGGGAGAGGATCAAGAAAGTCTCAGTGATAGACAGGGGTGACTGGAAAAAATAGGCTTGATTTTCCTCTCACTTAAAGCAGTTTTACTTGGTAAACTCATCTGATTTCAGAAGAGCTGCCCCACATTTTCACCAGTGTGAGAATATGAGACCAAGTGTGTTCCCAGGGAATATATTTTATAATATGTGCCGTCCATATATTCTTTAATCTGGCTTTTTTGTTAGCCATTTTCATAGTTGCCAGAAAGAAATACAATGAGTGAATACATTGTTTTAGAAAAAAATTACAAAAATAAATAAAACAAACAATACATTTCCTCAGAGTTCACATTCACAGATGACTGGTATAATAAAAAACTTCTGAGTTTGGATTAATGTTATATATAGGTGATGACATATGGCAACAAGTATGTTTATTAATATGTCCTCCCTAAAACCTGTAATTCTCGCCATAATGTGGTGACTGTCAAATTTCTTATTTTGCCTTACGTAACAAGAAATATCTATGTATTTGCAATAGAGAGGTCCAGAGCGTATCACAATTTTTGAGTGAAATGTTATGGTCAGATAACTCAGCTGAAAAAGTTTTAAGGGCAAATATTTTGTATGATGCTTGCTTATTGAGCAGCCAAGTAGTCTGCAATCTTAAAAGAGGTTGTGTTTACATATGAAAGCATGAGAATGACTATCAGGCAAAAATATATATCAACATTGCATAGCCTGGCCCTTGACAGTTGAATCTATGGCCAATATATTACACACAGATGTACATTTTGTAATGCTTTCATTTTAAAGGTTTAAGCTGTTTCCAAGGGGACTGCTCCAGCTCCCAGACAAACTGCCGCTTGACAGCTCTCCTAGCGCTCAAAGCTCTCATGCAATTTTGTTCAATACACAAAGTGCCAGACTGAAGGAAATTGCTGTTCCTCATCTGATGTTAAGTGATTGGCTTTCTATCTTCATTAAATGTGTGCTACTCGATGCCTCAAAGACATTTTACCTTGTCCTGGAATATGAACTTTAGCAGCTTTGTGGAATACCCAGAAGGCCCCCGTGGAAATAAAAACGAAAATCCTAAGTCCTGCCTGCCTATGCCCTTAGCCCTGTTAAATCGATTAGAGATTGGACAGATCAGATGTTGCCTCACTAGATGTAGTGAGTTAGTCTTAAAAGTTAGTTTCAGAATTCAAATGAGATTCTATTCCCAAAGACCCCAATCTCATCTGCAAAGGTGAATTAGGAATGGAGGAAAAGGAAGGGGTTGAAAAGAAAGAAAGATTTTGTATGTGTGATTGATTAGAAAATTAAGGCAGTCCCAGGGAAACATCGTAGTGTTTTTTTTACTTCGCTGGCTTAAAGTGCCAGGTGCCTTCCCTCTTCATTAATTCCAATGAGAATCCTGATACATAGATTCATGAAAAATGGGTTTCAGCCAAAATATCTGAAACCACATACTGATCCCCAGAGCATGGTGGGATATGAGGCATTTTTCAGATTCGTGTTTGATCAGGCATGACCAAGAAAGGAAGATTTGTCTCTCAACAGCCATTAAAGAAAGGAACACCCATTTCTTTCCCCCACTTCCATTTTGGTAATAATGAAGAGCTGCTGCACCTCTCAAAGCTTGAAAACTCAATTGTGCTTTTGAAAACCACTATAATGAGATCTCTGTTTGAGAGTCAGGTCTGATCAAATAATAGACCTTCTTTGTTTGTATTTAAGGATGTGTAAATAACGTCAAAGTGAATCCTAACCAGAAGTAATTACGTGAGTTTCTCAAATTTGTGCAGATGGTTTGTTCGACTGCTATTTACAGCTTTCTCAATCTGTGGTCAGATTGAGTCTGATACAAAGCCACTACTTATTTATGAAGAAAATACCCTGCTGACAACTCAGCACACTAGAGAAAAACTGAAAGCGGCAAGAGCATTATGCCTTGTGGACAACATAATCACCCTTGAAAGACTATATGGATGGTGGCATTATGGGCTTTTCATCCACTCCTTCGTGTACTCTCTGACCAGGAAATACCTGTGTGTAAAAGGGATGTAACAACGAAAGCACCATTACTGGGAAAACTGGTGCTTTGGCAGAACGAGGAATAGCCTATTCTAGTCAATCATGAGGGGACAAATTTGCACTGAGAAATTCCATTAGTGGAGTAATGCCAACATCCTACTGAAAATGACAAGCAGCTTTCATGTGGGGAATCCCATAATGCTTTATAACCCACTAGAGAAGATATATTTGAAGGGCGTGGTTTAGTGGTAGACTTGACAGTGCTGGATTAACAGATGGATTTGATGATCTAAATAGTCTTTTCCAACCTAAATGATTCAATGATTCTGTATATTTTGGTACTTAAACAGTGTCTTCCATCCCCTGAAAATGTTCTAGCCTGCACAGTCTGCATCAGCTGAGAAGGAAAATCATAATAAACACATGAAATGTGGAGATCTTCCATCCTAGGGCTGAGGTTAACATTCTCCAGAGGCCTTCTGCACAATTGAAAGCTCTTCCAGGTGACTCTGTGTAATTTACCAAAATTAATAACTCAACATTCAGCTAAAGCTGAGCATCGGAGTATTTGGGGGTACAGATTCCTCTAACTGACTTTGAACATTTTATTGAGCTGCTAAATTAAAAGCACAAACTTTTGTGGAATGGAAATAACTCATTGCCATATAAAGATGCTTCTGTCCACTGGCTAAAAGAGGGTTAGGGTTAGGCTAAAAGAGCAATCTAGAGCAACTGCACTTTTAACATAATTGCCACAGTTATAAGTCAAAAGACAGAAGAAAACCTGATTTTTCCACTTGTAAGACAGGATATCAACCACTATACTTCTGAAACCATCTGATGTAAAAGTTTAGTACCCCTACCTAGTCTACTTCATGCCATAATCATCAAATCAGAAAAACAGACACAAAAAAATCCCATTTCTTTTAAAAATGAAAATACTCAAGAGTAAAGATGAACTGAACATTCTGATTAATAATTTTCCCCTTTCACAAAAGCCATATGATCCAGGGGAGCATTAACAGTGCCAATGACATTTTGTCAACAGAGGCCCAAGAATTATTTGTGAAGGCACAACTGAATTTCATCTTTTCCTTTTTTATCCAGAAATGATAATTTAAATAAAGAGTTGAGAGTTTTTTATTCAAATTTCAGATCTCTATTAAAGTAAATGAAAAAATTATTTTTAGAAGTTTTCTCTCTGATATATAGTGAAATTCTGTGTTAGGTGCTGCATAGGGACTGGCTACAGGAGAAACTACAGGAGAAAGAATGATATTTCCCAATGCAAGTTGCATAGGAATAGTGATAAACAACCAATCTTTTGGAAACACAATTCCAGCAACAATTGTTTGCAGTTATGAATATATCTTATATTCCACTTGTGGATATAAATTGTCAGCCTTGCCCTGCACTTACCCATATGTTATACCTGTGAAATATTTTATTATATAAACAAAACCATGTTTCACTTTCTATGGGCCAGTATTTCTATGCAGATCTGACATGAAAAGGGTGCTGTGTTGCACTATTATTATGCTGTCTGTCAAGAAGTTCAAACAGTGCCTTTCAGCATGCAGAACTGGGAGACAACCCCTTCCATTCTAATTTTGAGACAAAGAGCAAGGCACATAATCTTTCTCCTCATTTCCTTTCTTTTAAATGAGGGAACCAGCTATTTGTTCCAGTGAAAATTTGTAAAATTTTCAAATGAGTATGTGAAATTATTATTACATAAATATTAATGGCTTGATTCAGCATAGCAGTAATCAGTCTTTTTTTAAGTCATTATACTCATCTCCATCATCACAGCATCTGAAAAAGAACCAAATCATTTAATATTTCATGACCAACCAAGAGCAATAGAAATGCTGGTACTTCTTGGTGCTGCCATGGTTTTTCTCTTTGGTAATAATTCTTAGGCTTTAGAAAGGAGAGTTGTCCATTTTTACTCTTGCTTTGATTTGTGGTTTTGATGGTTGATTGATTTTTCTGTGTAACTGATTTTATTTTGCTATTATTTGATTTACTGAAGTTACAGCTGTGAAGGGTAGAGGGCATGTCTGTGTTCTGAGCAAACTTCATGTTATGTTGGAAGTTTTTTTGCAAGTGAGCACTAGACATTTATAACACTCATGCAACTGTAGTTTTCCATCAGTCAAGACTGCATTGGTATGATGGAGAAATTGTTACAGTTATCAATAGCAGTGCAAAATCACAGAAAGGATGGAAACGTTATTTATCAAGTAAATTAGATGAAACAGATTGCAGAGCATTCCACCAGAAACAATGCTGTAAACCAAATGTAAAATACAGTTGAAGCTAATCCCTGGTTGCTGCTTTGCTCCCTTGCTCTGCTACGAGGTTGGGAAGATATGCCCAAGATTTTGCTCTGTCTGTGTCAATGGAAAAGGGTGATATCTGGGCTCTGCTTATCACACTTGTGAAGACTAGCCCCAGGGATGGTGTTCTCACAGGGACTGTGCTAAATTTGTCTTTACCTACAGAAGTAAATTGACTACACAAAACCCATTCACAAGCACTGAGGCCAACTGGCACAGACTAGTGAGTGTCTAAGCCAATAACCTCTCTTAGTCTGCAAAACAACACAGCTGCATAAAAAGAGTCTGGGGGGAATGATGTCTGTTTGGTATAGAATTTTTTTTTTTCTAGTTCCTGATCCAGACTCAAGAGTTACTTGGGAGAGCACCAGTTGACACGAGCAAACACCATGTCACAGATGCTTCTAACACTGCAACAGTAGAAATTATTGTATTGTAGTGCCTAGGACTGTTCTCAGACAACAACTTCTTGCTTATAGTCTTAAAATTCTTATTTGTGACATGAGCTTTAACATCTCTGTAAAGCAAAAAATTATTCAGTATGCACCATGACTATGCCAATGCAGGATGGCCTGGGAATATTTAGTTGCCAAAGAGTAATGCACAGTTTTTTATTTATTCAGAATGAGTCTGCCACTGTCATGGATAAAAGACAAGGGCTTGGTGGAGAAGAGTGAGATTAACCCCCTTCACCACCAGAAAAATCAAGAGGCAATTTGGAATCACCAGGTGGTTTTTTTTCCAGATGATGTCTCTGATGATGCTGTTGAGCGGGTTTAACTCTTGAATCAGAGGATAAATATGAAAGCTACTGTTCTGTACCCACACTTATCTGAACCTTTCAGTACAAACCGCACAATTCAAGCAGAGGAGGTTAATGATTTCCCACACAATGTAATCTAGATTATAGATCTGTATAAATGTTATATGGCAACATTTGATTATGTAACGTCCCAGATGATTTATCAAAGAAGTTGATGTAAAAAACCAGCAAGAAAAGTTGGGGAATTAGCTATTTAACTCTTTCTGGGGAACAAACAAACAGAGCCCTCAAAAAACATGAAATCCATCTGGTGCAGAAAACAACTTGTAATTTGTTTGCCTTTGATGACTCTCCTTAGTTGCAGGTAGTAGTGATAAATTTACAACTTGTGACAAGAAAAAAGAAGAGTGGGAAAAATGCAGCACGCATTAGAATTGTTTAATCACCTACAGAATACAGTGTCTTCAAAGTAAGCTTCCCTCTGTGTGCTTTACTGCTCCAAATGGGAGAAAAAAAGAGAAAAAGCAGTATGCATAGTGGATTTTGAGATGCTGAAATAGCAAAATACCAGGAATAGAATGACAAATAAAAAATGCAGATTAGCTGGGAAAAGTGATATCAACAGTGTCTGTCCAGAGAAAAACATTAAAGCTGGTGAAGGATCTGGAGGAGTGGCTGAGCAAGGTGGAGGTCTTTATTCTGGAGAAAAGGAGGCTCAGGAAAACTTTATCAACCTCTACAACTATGTGAAAGGAAGTTGTAGCCAGGTGGGGTTCGATCTCCTCTCCCGGGCAACTACTAATAGGACAAGGGATTGAACAAGTTTCCTAGGGAAATGGTGAAGTCATCATCCTTGTAAGCATTCAAAAAAAGAGTAGACATGGAGCTTTGCAAAATGGTTTCACACTCATGGTGGAATTTGGTCAAATGTTGGACTTGATGATCTCAGAGGTCTTTTCCAACCTTAATAACTCTATAATCATAAAAGACTGGTAATCAGGACCATCCCCTCTACACAGGTTACCGGATCACTGAATGTATCTGTGGTACTTTCTGTGTGACCAACATGCACTGCCACACTTACAGAAAGAGCTTCAATCATTGCAGATCAACACCAGCTGTGTCGGTGAGTGAGTAGCTTCCCTAAGCTCTTAGTGAACTTCTAAGGAGGAAATCACATGGCAAAGATGGTCCAGGGATCAGGATGCTGCTCTTTTAAGCACTCCAGGAACCTGGTGATGATGCCCTGATTTATTTATTTCCCGCGTGCTTGAATAAGACCATCACAAGTTCACCATGAATTCCCTTACATGAAACATCTGAATGAGAGGTGCAGAGGGCTGGGTAACTCCAGAGAGAAATCCTGGATCTTATGGTGATAAAAGCTCATTTAACTACTTTCTTATTTTTTATCCTTTTTATCCAGCAAATTGGCTTTCACAGTCTTATTTTATTTAAAAAACAAGGTAAACGTACTTTTCTTCCAAACAATGAGCTGTAAGTACCTACAATAAACAAGGAAACAGATTACATTGTTCCTGAGGAAATCTTCTATTCTGACAGTGCATGTGCTGACTACAATCTTTTACGAGTCCAAGAGACTCAATATTAGAAGGATGGTCTATTTTTTCCCTGGCCAGCTCCATACTTCCTATGCATACTGTTGGGAATATCTACCACTGAAGAAATTAATAAATGAGTACAAAAGAAGCAGAGTAATTTTTTGGATCTGATATTTTATGTCAAAAATTATTACAAGTAACCATTTGGAAAGTGATCCAATATTCCTATAAGGATCAGAAACGTTTTTTGGCAAAGAATTTGCAAACAAGGCTGAAAACCTTGTGTGAGGCAACCGAGCTAGAAGACACACCAGTTTATCTCAGAGCCATTGCAAGATGAAGATCTATTTCTGACTTAAAAAGCCAAAGGTGACACACATACAGGCATGCAGTCACTGAACACAATTCTGGTGCAAGATTGTTCACTGAACCCAGAGGATTTTATCTAAATCAACAAAACTGTATTGTGATAGTAGCTTTGTAGATATGGTCATCAGAAAGAGTTACTCTGGATAAATTAAAGAGTGACAAAAGTATGACCATTAACCTGTGATTGCCTCCACTACAAAACTGCTGATATGGTCCCTGGCAGAGTTTCAATGCAGCACTTAAAAATATTTTAGATTGTATGGTCAAAGGGGCAATCTAAGAGGGTATGTGCAAACATTCAACTTTGTCTGGAGGAAAAGAGAGTTTAGAGGTAAATTCCTAAACACTACAAGTTATATGAAGTAATGCCTTTGAGTATATCCTTCGATTTAATCAACATGGGGGAAAAATTAAAAAAACCAAAACCCAGATTTCAAGATGAAACGCAGTGCCTTGGTTGTTATTAACATCTGAGAGATAGAGAAAGGGACATTCACTGGAATGTGGCCAACATCATTAATTGTAGGACAAGTAAAAAATAAACAAGGAGAGTTAAAAGATAGCATAATCAACAATAACTTGTAGATATAAACTTTTAAATGCCCAGCATGGGGGAAATGAACACCTAAGCTGTTACTTGTATGAAGAAAGAAGACTTAGCATCAGTCTTTACTGCCTCTTGACTTCAATCAAGTAGTTCACGTGGACAAATAAATAGAATTCCACGGGTTCAAGTCTGTAAGAATCACAGAATTACTTAGGTTGAAAAGGACCTTTAAAGCTCAACTAGTCCAACACCTTCCACTAGACCAGATTGCTCAGAGCCCCGTTCAATCTGGTCTTGAAAGCTTCCAGGGATGGGGCATCCCATCCCACCATGTCTCTGGATGACCTTGCCAGTGTTTCTCTGCTCTTATTGTAAAAATGTTTTCCTTAAATACAGCCTGAATCTACCCCTTTTTAGATAAAAATCATTTCCCCTTGTCCTATTGCTACAGGGCTTATCAAAAAATCTGTCCCCATCTTTATTTTAAGCTCCCTTTAAATATTGAAAGGCTGAAATAAGGTCTCCCTGAAGCCTTCCCTTTTCCAGGCTGAAAAACCCCTACTCTCTAAGCCTTTCCTGACAGGAGAGATGCTCCAGACCTCTGATAATTTTTTTGACACTCCTCTTGACACCCTCCAATAGGTCTATGTCTTCCCTAAATGAATATAATTTAAACATCATATTTACAGCTAATGCAATATTTCATTTTAGGCTGTGAACTGTGATCTTACAGCTCTAGCTCTTGAAAAGGTACAAGGCATTGTGGATCTGTGAGAGAATCTGAAAAAAATTGAAAAGATGACCAAAAATATGCTGGATCAATCCTTAGTGAGAGAATACTGGATCCGATACTGATCAAAGAAAAAGACTTAAAAAAACTGTTAGACAGCTTGTTGGAAATCACAGCCTCAATTGCTTGTCTTCAAAACAGAATTCCAAAATCCTCTTTGAATTTATATGCTTTTGTATTTGTTTATATACACATACACTTTTATGTACACTTATATGTATAGATAGAAATATATACTAGGAAAAGACTGCTTCACTAATATGATGAGTGGTACTTAATGTTTACAAAAGACAAGAATTTATGGCTCAAAATTGGAATATAGCCATACTGGTTCAGTGTAAATTAGTAGTTGCATGCCAGGAGATAGCTGGTCTACTAAGATGTTTGCAGTGTTTTATTGCGTGGATTAATTGATGCTAATGGTTAAGATAATGATAATCTATTTGCTTCCATGAAAGAATCAGGCAGTCTTCCCTACTCAATGAAGTGTTAGAAGATTTGAAATATTTGAGGCACCAGGGGCTACTAGGAAGACATAAACAAGTCAGTGTTTGAGCTGCCCACTCCTGGAAATTTGTTATTGGAAGGTTTCCTGGAGCACAAGTGGAAATTATTGATTCCTAGTGGAGTTTTATTCTTCTTTTAATTCCTTGGAATTTAAAGTTCTTAAAAAAACCTGTGCATTTGATACTCTTTTTTAAAAAAGAAAATTCCACTTCTTAATGCAATATGCATACGTTTAAGGTTTAGTTGTCATTTTCTGGTTTGATCAGTTTTGTACAGAACCAGTAATTTCAAGTCATTGCCCAAAGTATCACTACACAAGGACATTTCATCACTACTACTAGGACATTTCCATTGTCCTAACATATTTAAATTTTTTATCAAACTGTTAATTTTTCATTTCAAAACAGCACTCGGTGTATTCTATGAAAGACCAAATCCATTTTGTTTTCCTTTTTGTATGACAGCTAACCCTTCACTTAGACTTCAAGTTCTTGGAAACAGAATATCAAAGATAGTGCATATCAAAGATGATCTGAGGAAAGGAACCATTCATTATCTCAAGTACTTAAAGACTTTGAGCCACAGTTAAAAACAAGTATATTGTGAAAGAGAAATCAAAAAATGTTGGAGTGAGATAATAAAGATTCTACCATGGCTTCTTTATATGGATAGATACTTTTTTTCTGCAGAATAAAATTTTCACAATTATTACTTTCATAAATATTGTAGGGAATATTTCTAATACACTATTTAAAAGACAACTAAAGACACCCTAGTAATAAAGAACTTGTCACTCTGAGGACTGGAAAACTGGTGAATTAGAAACTGAAGAGATGCGTGCAATTGGTGTATATATATAAATACATATATATATATTCCTCAAGATTTTTTTTTACTGAAAGGCTACAGAAAACATTCCTTGTTAACTAGATGTAATCATTAAAGCTTACATATGCATAAGTCTAGTAAGAAAAAGAACTATTTACATTTCTCTTATTTTCCAAACAGTACTGTTATTCCTATTTCACAATGTAAACTTAGTTGAAAACATAATGTTCCTTTAAATATTTCTTAGACGGTATCCTGGTTTGGACCCTAGGGGGCGTAATAGTGATGAGAGAACCCAGTAGAAAATCAAAAACAAAACCAACAAGTTTTATTTTACACACAGAAAAACCAACAATAAAATGCAAAGTCAGACAAATTAAGCTCCTCTGAGGCTGGCTGCTGGTGTGATGGAGGAAGCTAGGATAGCACTGGGTCCTCGCCGAGGTTTCCTGAAAAGCAGGGACAGTAAAAGGAAACCAGGGGGACCCCTGAGGAGAAAAATACCACAGCTGATGAAACGATGTGGTATTCAGCCCTTGCTGCTGCCTCGGTTGCCACTGGAGCCGCAATGCTGCTTGTGCCACTGAAAAAGCGCTCAGCTGAGACGAGCAGATATGCTACTCTGACGACTGATGAGTTCTGAAAGAGAAAGATGGCCTCCGGGATGGCTATTTAATAGAGAGCCAATCCTGCATGATTTCAGAGTCCCTGCCGGGTGCAGATTGCCTCTAGATCAGTTAAACACTGCCCAGGAAGCACCCCCTGCGAGATCACGCCATGAGGCAACATGGCGGTGCTTCCCATCAGACTGCCACGTGACCAGGGCCGGGGGGAAATTGGGGCCTCCTGCGGGTACTGNACACCCTAGTAATAAAGAACTTGTCACTCTGAGGACTGGAAAACTGGTGAATTAGAAACTGAAGAGATGCGTGCAATTGGTGTATATATATAAATACATATATATATATTCCTCAAGATTTTTTTTTACTGAAAGGCTACAGAAAACATTCCTTGTTAACTAGATGTAATCATTAAAGCTTACATATGCATAAGTCTAGTAAGAAAAAGAACTATTTACATTTCTCTTATTTTCCAAACAGTACTGTTATTCCTATTTCACAATGTAAACTTAGTTGAAAACATAATGTTCCTTTAAATATTTCTTAGACGGTATCCTGGTTTGGACCCTAGGGGGCGTAATAGTGATGAGAGAACCCAGTAGAAAATCAAAAACAAAACCAACAAGTTTTATTTTACACACAGAAAAACCAACAATAAAATGCAAAGTCAGACAAATTAAGCTCCTCTGAGGCTGGCTGCTGGTGTGATGGAGGAAGCTAGGATAGCACTGGGTCCTCGCCGAGGTTTCCTGAAAAGCAGGGACAGTAAAAGGAAACCAGGGGGACCCCTGAGGAGAAAAATACCACAGCTGATGAAACGATGTGGTATTCAGCCCTTGCTGCTGCCTCGGTTGCCACTGGAGCCGCAATGCTGCTTGTGCCACTGAAAAAGCGCTCAGCTGAGACGAGCAGATATGCTACTCTGACGACTGATGAGTTCTGAAAGAGAAAGATGGCCTCCGGGATGGCTATTTAATAGAGAGCCAATCCTGCATGATTTCAGAGTCCCTGCCGGGTGCAGATTGCCTCTAGATCAGTTAAACACTGCCCAGGAAGCACCCCCTGCGAGATCACGCCATGAGGCAACATGGCGGTGCTTCCCATCAGACTGCCACGTGACCAGGGCCGGGGGGAAATTGGGGCCTCCTGCGGGTACTGTGGGGCACCCTGGGGGCCCCAAGCAGTGCCACTGGGCTGCCCTCACCCCATGCTAGTGACAGCCACTTGCGTGGCGTGATTTCCCTCCGCTGTGAGAGCTGCTGGCACTCGCTGTTCGGTGCCGCGTTTCACACGCACAGGAAACCCACTGTGCATGTGTGCAGCGCCGGGAGCAGCCAAGCCAAAAAACTGTCGGCACTTGGTGTTTTTTCTGCCGCCACCGGCACTCCAGGGTGGCTCCGTGCCTGCCGTGCCGCACCACGGGAGCGAGGCTGCATCAGTGGCACCTGGGAGCCATCGGGGGAGGCAGCGAGCACCGACACCGACCCGGGGATGGAACGGGGCAGCCCCTGCCCCAGCATGGACTGGCGGGAGAGGCAGTGGCCAGTCCCCTCACCACTGCCTGCAGTAGCCACGGGGCGAACCCGCGGCCCAGGGCAGCTCTCCAGCTCAGCACTGGCTGCCATGGGCCGGCCCCATCCCCGCGGCGGTACTCGCTGTCGCCATGTGAACGGGGGACAGAGCGTGGCACCTGTGTCTTGCCGCTCTGCTTGCCTGTCTTGTTTTTATAAACATAAAAGGCAAGGTTTGAAACACCCTCTGTTCCCCCTCCTAAAAGCCCCTAAAAACTTTCAAAACCCCCCAGAACCCCCTTCCCATCCCCCCCCAGAGGAGAAAAGAAAGCAGGGAAAGGGAAAACAGGTTTTAACTTCAGGAAATTTGTTTCATCCCATAAGAGAGGGAAAGTTTTGTGTTCTTTAGGATTCGTCCCTTTCATGACAACAACTCAACACCACTCTGCATCTTTAGTCTGAGAAGCATGAGTCAGGTGTGGAGACTATTTCTTGAAATGGAATTGTATGTTAGTAAGTTCCTTTTAATTTATTTCCTTCTAGCATCTGGTGTTGTACATTTGTAAACCATTACTGTAACATTTTGGATGAAAATTTTATACTTCTTCAAGGACACCCACAAGTCATGTATTGACTTGACAGGGGAGGCTGTCAGCCTGATAGTTTTTTCAGTCCCTTCAGTTTTATCCTCTGAGAAAGTGTTTGTTATCCAGGAGTGGCTACTCAATATATGTTTTGACTGGCACTGATTCAGGCATTGTTCTTTCCGCTGATGCAAGCTGGTTTAGATATCTTCCTACACTTTCAGAAGCGGGGTTTGAAAACAGAGTCTAAAAATTACCATGGCCATCACATATACTCGTAACTAAAACCCAGAAGAGATTGCGAGATCATTTTATGCAACTGTGTGTATGTCACAAGATGTTTTTTTTTTTCATTACATCATAATAATTAAAAAAAATCAGTTTGACTAAAATGCATAGAGCCAGATTCATCCTATATAATGCACCACATCCAGCGAAATGCCCATCCTTTGTAGACTAGAATCTATGGAAAAAAAAAAGATACCCTTAAGAGGAAAATAGGACCAGGATATAAGCTGTCCTCTGCAGAACTCTTCTTCGTGTACGCAAGGATTGCCTTGAACTTGTAAAAAATGCCTGAGAGTTTTAATGACTATTTCTGAGACCCTGTGTCTACTCACAAGGTAAAGGCAAAATAGCATCAGAGAAATTAAGAGATAAACAAAGAACAGAAATGTTGAACCAAGGGGAAGGGGTTTTTGTTCATGCATGTCCCGGGGTTAAACCAGGAGAGTATAGTTACACTGCACAGCGTGCAGTTATGTTGTGGAACTCAGAAGTCTGATAAAACAAAATAAAGAGCATTTATTACTTAAAACTTCCATCCTCCAGAAGTTTTTAAACAAATCTCGTAATTTAACTACTGTGCTTCTTAAATAAGACACCATTTGCCTATTTTAAATGTGCATGAGGCATAAATGACAAAAGTGAGAGAAAAAAATCATTGGCTTGCAGCTTTTGCAGCTCCAGGAACAGACGTTGTGTACACACAGAATGGTAGTTCAGGAGTGACAATGACTGGTGTTGGGCAAAGCAACATCTGTCAGAGAAAAAACATCTGTACTGCTGCAGCATTCAGTGAGGAGAAAAATTTATTTTGAAGATTTTCCCCGTGGACTGGCAAAAATGCACTTTTCAAATTTTTTTTCTTTTTGTACCAAAATTTTTAAGGGTACCGTGAAGTTGCTCTAACAGATGTTCTTTTAGGGAGTTTTTCCATTAATATCGTATCAACAATATTCAATACCTCATACTGGAGATCCATACAGAGAGATTCTCATACTTTCTCAGTTTCCAAGTGTTTGGATTCTATTTCAGATATTCTCTGCTGCACTTGGCTCACACTAAAATGCTACACCTACCCAGGTGTTCAAGTAGCAGCCTGGTTGAGCTAGCTCATAAATTCAGAGTAGGGGGTAGCTGGAAAATGCTGCCTTCAGCTGTCAGATCTGAATGTTAGAGTGAATGGGCATATGTTCAAAAAAATCACAGACTGTTCTAACCTGTACCTGCAACTATATCCAGGAGAAAATATGCCTTTCTGTTTTTAAAGAATTATTTGTGTGCCAGAAGTCATATGCCAGAACTGGCAGCTGTGATTGATTTCATATAAGCAAATTCTGACTGATTTAAAAGAAGACACTTGTTCCATGGTTAGAAAACACAAGCTTTGTAAATTCAATCAACTTGTTTTTAAACACTTTGTGTCATTAAAAAGAAAGTGAAAGAAAGTGACTGGCTTTAGGGTATATGAAGAATTGCAACCCCATAAAGTTTAAGCACATGCAGAGAAGAAGAAGAATTGCTAAAGCAAAAAGCTCTGGTGCTGGCTTAATTGTGTTCATCAGCTAGTGGTAATGAACGTGATCCTTCCTTGCATCCTTGCAGCTGCAAGAATAGAGATGTCTTATAACATAAGGGGTACTGGAACTTCAAAGTGATCAGAACTGAAGAAAGATTGGATATTAGGAAAAAAATTCCCTGAAAAGGTTGTCAAGCATTGGAACAGGCTGCCTAGGCAAGTGGTGGAAACACCGTTCCTGGAAGTGTTTCAAAAAGCATGCAGATGTGTGCTTAGGGACATGGTTTAGTGGAAGACCTGGCCGTGTTGTGTTAATGGTTGGACTTGATGATCTTAGAAGTCTTTTCCAACNAATATCGTATCAACAATATTCAATGCCTCATACTGGAGATCCATACAGAGAGACTCTCATACTTTCTCAGTTTCCAAGTGTTTGGATTCTATTTCAGATATTCTCTGCTGCACTTGGCTCACACTAAAATGCTACACCTACCCAGGTGTTCAAGTAGCAGCCTGGTTGAGCTAGCTCATAAATTCAGAGTAGGGGGTAGCTGGAAAATGCTGCCTTCAGCTGTCAGATCTGAATGTTAGAGTGAATGGGCATATGTTCAAAAAAATCACAGACTGTTCTAACCTGTACCTGCAACTATATCCAGGAGAAAATATGCCTTTCTGTTTTTAAAGAATTATTTGTGTGCCAGAAGTCATATGCCAGAACTGGCAGCTGTGATTGATTTCATATAAGCAAATTCTGACTGATTTAAAAGAAGACACTTGTTCCATGGTTAGAAAACACAAGCTTTGTAAATTCAATCAACTTGTTTTTAAACACTTTGTGTCATTAAAAAGAAAGTGAAAGAAAGTGACTGGCTTTAGGGTATATGAAGAATTGCAACCCCATAAAGTTTAAGCACATGCAGAGAAGAAGAAGAATTGCTAAAGCAAAAAGCTCTGGTGCTGGCTTAATTGTGTTCATCAGCTAGTGGTAATGAACGTGATCCTTCCTTGCATCCTTGCAGCTGCAAGAATAGAGATGTCTTATAACATAAGGGGTACTGGAACTTCAAAGTGATCAGAACTGAAGAAAGATTGGATATTAGGAAAAAAATTCCCTGAAAAGGTTGTCAAGCATTGGAACAGGCTGCCTAGGCAAGTGGTGGAAACACCGTTCCTGGAAGTGTTTCAAAAAGCATGCAGATGTGTGCTTAGGGACATGGTTTAGTGGAAGACCTGGCCGTGTTGTGTTAATGGTTGGACTTGATGATCTTAGAAGTCTTTTCCAACACTAATGATTCTATAACTCTATGATCCTGACATGTGCTGCAATGTTTTCATCACAGCACTGCATCAGTAAAGATACTGGACTGCAGCAAGATATCTCTCTGTAATAATTCTGCAGATCTCTGTAATTTAACTTGGTGATTGAGCAGCTCTTCTGCTTTTGATCATCAGATGATGAATGCCTAAGTAAGGAGTCAGTGTTTTCAGATCCACCATGTACCTGCTGAGATCAAGCAACAGAGTCACCTTTCAAATCTAACAGCACATATCCAAGAATACTCCTGGTATGACTCATGGGTGTAGTGATGAGGATTTACAGTCATGCAGCAGGAGGTGAAAGAAGACACCAACATTTCTGTGATACCCTTCAGCTCCACACTCCACAAAAACCCACAAAGACATTGATGAGCCTGCATAGTCCAGTAGAGAGGAGAGTTTCAAGTCCTCCTTGATGTGTAAAACTGAGGCTAAAGTCCATATGCACAGCAGCTACTCTATATCCCTCTCTTGTTTGTTGTGATTACTATGATGCCTCAGTAGTAGCAATTCAGATTGTTACTCAAGATATCCAGATGCTAACCAAACTTATTCATTGAAAGAAGAAATCATGACACACAAATTAAACATGGATAGTAAGCTGTCTGATCTCATACCAGTGAGTAAATTTTAAATTTTTTTAAGCTACTTCCTGATTTATGAGCAAAAATTAGCATATTCTTGTTTAAGCTATAAAAGAAAAAAATTCAAAACAACAAAACAAAACTAAACACCTAAGCACATAACTCTGTTAAAAGATGTTTCACATGGGTCAACTTTTAGCTCTAAAAAACTGAGCCCATTTTGACAAATATATTAAATTCAGTATATATTAGACTTAAATATCATAGAATCATAGCATAGTTTGAGTTGGAAGGGATACTAAAGATCATCTAGTTCCAACCCCACTGCCATGGACAGGGATACCTCTTGCTGGACCAGGTTACCGATGACCCCATCCAAACTGACCTTGAATACTTCCAGGGATGGTGCTTCCACAGCTTCTTTGGACAACCTGTGCCAGTGCCACACCACCCTCCCAGTAAAGGATTTCTTCCTAATATCCAATCTAAACATGTTCTCTTTCATTTTAATGCCATTATGCCTTGTTCTGTCACTTTATGTACTGGAATGTGCTATAAGAACTCCCTGAAGCCTTCTTTACTCCAGGCTGAACAGCCCCAGTTCTCTTTGCCTGTCTATATATATAAGTGGCTAAGATAGAGACATACAGAAAATCAGTTGCAGGCAGTGTCTTAGACACAGGGACAATATTCTCATTACCTACAAACAGTAATTAAAATGCCCAGACATGTGAAGAAATGTTATTTCTTAATCCTATTAAAATTCATCCCTTACTAGGAACGCAATGTGTAAAATGCATGGTTTGCTATAAGTGTTATGCTCCTGCATTTCACCTGGAATATTTAATTGCTTTCCAAGAATAGCAAATGGTTATAACAGCTCTCCAAACAGGGGCTGTGAAGCTGGCTCCTGTAAATTTCACTGCAGTTTGTTACCTGCATTTATACCAACTGAAAAACTGACTCTAAGAAAACAAACAAAACAAAAAAAAAAAAAAAAAAAAAAGGAAAAAAAAAAAAACATAACCGGAGAACGGGAAAA
>VYZS01042868.1:80845-113772 GCA_013400695.1 Neodrepanis coruscans | reverse complement strand
TTTTTTTTTTTTTTTTTTTTAGTTTCTTAATGATCCACTTGGAAATGGGGAGGTGTTTTGTAAAGCTGACACATTTCCGATCCTTATCGATTGCTGTGTGATATCGGTGTATTTCATTGCAACTGCTGCATTATGCTGAGAAGTTCCTACTTCAAATCTTCTTCTATTTGCCCTGTTCTTGTGCTTCCATCCAGCCACACTCGCTGTTTCTTTTCCCTTGCTCTCCCCACCAGCCCAGTGTCTAAGGATAACCAAATTTGGTGAACACCTTTAATTAATCTGATTCTTTGCTATGGAAGTGGTAAGACCCTGAAACGGGGTCTCACAGACCCTGTGAAGCTGTGGATGCCCCATCCCTGGAAATGTTCGAGACAAGGTTGGACAGGGCTTAGAGTAACGTGGTCTAGAGGAAGCTATCCTTGCCGCTGGCAGGTGATTAGAATGAGATGGTATTTGAGGTCCCTTCTAACTCAAACCATTCTAGGATTCTGCAACACCCTTATCCACCTTGCTAGCAAATGCACAGATAATCTGCTTGCTCCTATTGGAGTTTTTTCTGTGTAATTATTCTCCTTGATGTGGCTTGCAATGGGATCAACCCACACTTGCAGCGGATACATCCTGACTCTGCAACAGCACTGCCTTCTTGTCCTGGTTATGAGAAGAGCCTCACATAACGACCAGAAGCTGGAAAATCATCCCAGCTCTTGTGCTCTTTGTGGGGTTTGCTTACCGCCATTTCAGTGATCAGGGACTGTAGTCTTCCAGGGATCTGTTGCTGTAGCTTGATGAATGACAGGCCAGGAATCAGAAAAGATGGGCTGGACAATACTGAGGGATGGCTCATTTTGGGTAAGTCAGTTTGGGCTAATTACACGGAGATGTTCAAAACAAGGGTTATGGTCTGACTCACCTTTCCAGAGAGCTTAGAGAACTGGGCTGACACTGCCTTTTTCTGCCATCCCCCAGCTCCAACAAAGGTTCAACACCTCCCTCAGGACTCTGCCAACAGGAATTTTACTGATCTATTAGGAAGCACAGCAATATATTGCAGGGCTTTTCCTTATTTTTCTATCTCTCCCAGTGATGCAGCTGTACACAAGTTACCATTACATCGTCATTGCCATCATTAGGTTGCTGGGTGTAATCACCACTTAGAGTGTTCACTGAATCAGCTCTTTCCTGGCTTTCACAATAGAGCTGACAGGTCAAAACTAAAACAATCCTGAAAAAAATCTAGAAAGCTGGGAATTCTTTTTTTTGCTCAAATTCCCTTCTGCATTGTTTCTATTTTTATCTGTCAGTGCTGTAAGTAGTAAATTTTCTGAGGTCGTGAGCTGCATTTATGCTTTACTGCATAAAGACAAGCTGCTAATAATGCTACACACAAAGAGGTGATGGAAAGATGAGCTTAGAAGAACCAATGGATCCCAAACAATTTCCCTATAGCTGGATAAAGGATTCCAGTAGAGACTTAAAGTTAGTGACTCAATTTCTGTTAGCCCTCTTCATGGAACTTCCATCTGTCATGTCTTGTAGGAGACAATGTGTATAGAACATGGGGTAGTTGTTTCTTTTAGGCCCTCCTGCACTGCTCCTCTCTTGATATTTCTGCTGACACAGATTTTCCTCTCTCTCTCAGTTTCAATGCACCTGCTCATATAAAGTAGGCTGTGCAGGGTTTTCTCAAGCTGGACTTGTGTATGGTAAGAGAAACAGCACACAAAAGCATATTCCTAAGCTGAGAGGAGTCACTAATGTGCAAGGTAAAGCATGGCTTAAGCAGCTCCATAAATGACCCACAGAAATTAGTCTCAAATTGAAGATGTGCCTTTAGTTAAAGGTCAAGTCACCTGACAGGAAACTTTAGGGATATTTTAGAGAGGTAGCAGTAGAACGGGAGGTTTTTCTATCAAATCTAGGTACTCACTGTGCCTATCTATTGTTGTTGTCTTATATGCTCAGTACAAGCCTACTTATCTACCTATGCATGTTAAAGGCATTGCACTCAGATTCAATATCATACAAGACAAGCTGACTTGAAATGTGAATTACCATGTTACATTCTGCTTGAGCCTCCAGGACAAGCTGCCTCATATTCACTCCTGCTTTAACCTGAGTTAACTAATATGGGTTAGTCAGTCTGCATGAGGAACTCATTTTCTTTCTTTTTTTTAAACCCATTTTTGTGTAACCAGAAGGACTTAGAAATGGATAGGAAGGTCTTTGTGGTCGAGTTTCAGGGAGCCAGAGCGTGCCAGGTGGGATCTGGTTAGACAGAACTATGGAGAAAGCTTGCAATAGATGAAAAAACCCAAGAGTTTTGGGGCAGCAATGTCCACTGAACTTGTACATATTTCCAGCTTTTTCAGTTGCAATGAAAAATATAGTCACATGAAGTGTTTCTGTGACAGCTGTTTTGCCTGGAGAAGACAGGAAGCTGGTCAGAAGTATAGGTGCATCTCAATTTATATCTAACTTTTAGAATATTGATATGATCCCTGACAGGATCCTCTTCCTCTCAGCTTTCTGTGTGGCAAACCTTCTGAAATGCACCTTCTGGCATGTTGCTGATACCATTCTGAGTTCTTGGCTGTTCCCTGTGCCTCAGGGGCTGTAGTACAGTCTCTAATCTTCCCCAGTGCACTTAGGCAAGTGAGGCTCAAGAGGCTGGGCAAGGCCAGTGTGATTCAAGGACAAGTGCTCCAGAGGCCTTGTGAATGGACAAAATAACTGTGGTGAGGTTCCAAGTTACACTGCAGGGAAGGCAGGGTTCCTTGCAGTCTGGGTGGGGGCTAATCAATGTGCATTCATCATTAATTTATGCACGTTAAGGGGTTTTGGAGTGGAGTTGTCATGCTGGTTTTGATAATGCTAACTCTATCCAGCCTGCCAGCTGCTGCAATGTTGTAGCAGTTTGTGTTGCTGCATGCAGAATTATGGTGCTTTTGTGGGAATATTATGTTCCCTGAATAGAGCCCCACAGAGTAATTTGCTTCATCCTTACAAACTCATCCGAATAACTAGCAGTGCCTTACAAATACAAAACAATTGAGAAAATAAATGTATTATACTGTACATCTGTGACAAAACAATGCTTTCATGTGCAAAGAGAGAAATGTGTTTGTTTAACTTACGGTCTCCCATTTGGAAATCAATGCATTCATTTAAATCAAAATGGGACGTTCCTCACTATTACAGTATTTTGTATGCCAGATGTTTGCATGCCACTGTTTGAGGAGCAGACAAAAAACTTGAAGTGGTTGATCTTACCAGAAGCATGTATGTGGTGCCTGATTCTAGGCCCTGCCTCTCTTCCTGCAGCGTGCCCTCTACAGTGGAATGGAATCTCCCAGCTTTGTGTGTGGAGCATCCATGTACAAAAGCTTTGGGAGTGTGGCATTCTGATGTCCTGTGTGCACACTTGGAGGGCTTACTTTTCACTTGGGTGGTGCTCAGAAGAGAGTGCAATCAGCTGCTACACACCAGAACTTTGCATCGCCATGACCATAAGGCAGATTCTCTGCAGGAGTTGTAGCAGTCCAAAAGATTTTTGATCTGTTACAGTTTTTGTGTTAAAGAAACATTAGTTTCATTTATATGCAGCAGTAGAAATGTTAGATGGGGAAACATAATCAAAAAATACAGGTTGAGTGTTCCAATATTTGTTTAAAAAATGTGCCCCATCTTGTAATTTTCATTTTTTTAAAGGGCTGAGCTCTTGTAATGAAAGTCTGCTGCATTTCAGTTTACACATAAGCTTAACATCATCAAGCAAAGTTTGTTCTGGAAGTTAACATTTGCATTTTTGAAAGCAGCAGCCTAATCCAGAGCAAAACCAGATGAGAATGTACTTTAATACAGCACATTACCAGCTGTCTGCTGGTAGGTGTGAGAATTGTCAAAAAAAGTGCTGAAATTTGATTTGTGTGGCTTTCCAAGAGTCTGCAGTTTTGCCCAATTAAGTTTGAAGATCACTGCTACCAGTAGTAGGAGTTGTAAACAGGAATTCCACTATAGCATGATTATTAGAAGAAAAAATAGTAAGAAAAAAAATACATCTAAGCTTTACCAACCTTTTTTTTTCAATAATAATGTTCAGACCACCTTCTATGCCCATTATTCTTCCTTCATTGAAATAACTTCCCACATTATAGATGAGGAGGATAGAGTTCAGAGTTTTGGGCTCTTGCCAGTATTGGCTGACACACACTACCCTGTAATGATATTTTTCATGTGTAGCACCAGGTCCAGGCAAGCATTTGATTGTATTTGTGCTTTAATAGCTGGAGGGCCACAAGTGCTGAGAACCCCAATCCAGCAAGTCTGGTATTAGTAAATACTCTTTAATTCAGCTGGAAAGCATCATGGTCTGCATCTTCTCCATCTGAAGGGTTATATTTATCTTACTGCTGTAGCCAGCCAGCCAGAGGACTTGTTCTACCCAGCAGGAAACATGTCACCTTTCTGAAAGTCAGCACCTGTGTACTGGCTGATTGACCAACAGGGCTGTACAGCAAAGGTAGTTCGGCCTGTTTCTGTTTTTCCTCTGGATTGATTAATCAAATACTTCAAATAATTGCTGTAGTTGTGATTAATGTCAACTGCATAGGTAATTGCCCAGGAGAATAAAATTGCTCTTTCTGTTTAAAAAAACCCAACCCTGTAAATGAGTTAATTATTTACTCTGCTCACCTCTCTAACCTTGTTATGCTTGTAAATTAATAGAAATATTGATCTTGGAGCTGATTTTTGTGTTACCCATCTTGTATCAGTGTAATTGGGGGGCTCAGTGTAATCCTATGTGCTCCTTTTGACCAAGAACACACTCTTTCTGTTTGATTTGATATGAACTGTGAGAGCAGAGCTGAGAGGACCATTGGGGTGTAGCTGACCCCCGGGACTTTTAGGGCATCCCCGTGCTGGCAGTTACTACTCTTCGTAGACCCCCGTGGCCCTTGGCAGCAGCGCCTCCTTGGCCACTCTCGGTAGCAGACTGTACCACCCAGTGGCTGCTGCAGTTAAAACAATCTTGTTTCCTTCCATTACCTTCAACTCGCATTGTTTTTTAATGTGTTCTCATTCTGTGAGTACGTTTTCTCCCCAACATGTACAAATAACATTTTAATTACAGCCCTGATTGCTCTGACAGGTTTCCCCACCATGACAGCGCAATCTCCAAAGGCTGCAGATTCACTAATAGAGATGCTTGCTGTGTTTACCCCCGTGGGTGCAGACCCCAGGGCGTCCCTAAGTAGCTGGCTCAGCTGGGGTTTGTGTGCCCCAGCGTGTTTCCTCTCTCTCAGACAGCAAGGACTCATGAGTTCCTGGCAAAATGTGGGATCGCCAGTTTTAGGAATGTTGTCAGGAATGGACCACCGAATGAAGGGACAACAACCTAGAAAGCTCCTCTGCTCTTAGAATTGTGTAGATCTAAGTAAAGGAAGCTTTAAGGCCAGCTGCTTTTTAAGGTCATGTCAACTCCTTGTTCTTTCATTGCCTTACAGTTCGGTTTCCAAGAGAAGGTTGGGTTGTCTCTGCTTCTGGAAAAGCTGTTTCAGACATTGCCAAGGTCGAGTCTTTGGCTCTAATACACTTGTTCTAGTGTGTGGCCATCAGGATCCTTTGGTGTAGCTGTGTCTGCCTTGCTGGGTGACATTAACATCTCTTCCAGAGCTGCGCTAGAAATTGTTGCTTTTTTGTGTTTACTACAGCCTGATGCAGAGGAGACAGCCATGGTGTTCTCTTCATGCTGGGCAGACTTTGTGTAGCACAAATGTCTTATTTTTTCTCAATCATAGAATCATGTAGCTTGGAAAAGACCCCTACAATCATCAAGTCCATCCATTAGTCCAGCACTGCCAGGTTCACCACTAAACTGTGTCACTCAGTGCCACATCCATGTGGCTTTTAAATTCCTCCAGGGATGGTGACTCCACCAGTGCCCTGGGCAGCCCGTGCTAGGGCTTCACAACCCTTTTGGTGAAAAAATTTTCCTTAATATCCAATCTAAACCTCCCCTGGTGCAACTTGAGGCCATTTCCTTTTGTTACCTGGGAGAAGAGACTGATTCCCTAGCTGGTTACAAGCTCCTTTCAGGTAGTTATATATGTTCTTTCTGATACAGTGATATTGTAATACAATCCTCTTGCTTTTTTTCTGTTTCCTGAAACTGAGTTTTTGCAAGAAAAACATGACATTATGGCCAGCAAACAGTATCTGTGCTTCATGGGACTTATCTCTGTCTCTGTTACACAAGCTGATGGTCTTCGAAAGGGTTGGACAGTTGCTGTCAGAAATAGCCTTTCAGAAGTGCAGTACCAATCCCCAATCTAAACCATTGCTCATGGTCAGGTTCATGTAACCTCCCTGCCATCAGTAGGAGCTGGGAGAGTATAACAGTGCTCAGTGCTTAGTCTGAGAGGATTTAGTTTACCCACATGGCCTTCTCACATACTTGGGTCTGTTCCACTGGCTGCTTTGTGCAGACTCCATCAGTCCTTGCCCAGATACAAATGGTCCGAGTTGGTGCTGGGAGAGCCTATTTTATTTTATTTTTTGTCAGCAGGAGGCTGAGTTATATACACAGCCTCAGGCTAAATGGACTTAGTATGGGCATGGCCGGTGCTACGAAGATCCAATACAAGAAACATTTTTGCTGCTGGGCTCAGGGACTTGTAGTACCCAGTGCCCTGACTTTGTTCTGATGTGATCAATGCCAGGGGCCATCATGGGAATCTGGCTGCAGTTCAGTTGCTTGAAACCTGGTAAGTTTTCTTGTAGCTTTTGTATGTGGCTGTATTTTCTGGCAGCTGGGGAAACTGGCTTTGAAAAATAGTAGCAGCTTTTAAGTCAAATTGGTGTCAACATTCACTCCAGGCTTATAGAAGCCAATGAGTTTAAATTCCTACTTGGCAAATGAAATTCCTGTCTTGCTGGCCACTCTCTGTATACCAGTTCTCATAACTGCTACTTTTTTTTTCACTCCCTTCCTTTCTAGTGTGCCTGATTGAAGAGATGTTTGATTGCTGAGAGGTAGGATCTGGTGTGGTTTTGAAGGTACCTGTGCTTGGACTTCTCTCTTCTTTTATGGGACAGGTCTTGTATGACTTGTAGGAGCAGAGGAGGAAAAAAAAGGCAAAAGTTGGTGAAGCTTTAGCACCTGCCTTTTGCACAGTTCAGCCCATGAAAACGACCAATTCCTGCTCTCAGCAAGGCATCTGATTCCAGCTGTCCTGCTTGGACCGACACAGGTGGGTAGTGAGGATCCATGGGGGAGCTATTATGGGCTATTCCAGGTGAACAGTAAAAGGAGAGAAGCAAAGCTGCCTGTGAATAGAGAGAATCAGCAGAGCAAGAGGTAGATGGGCTGATGAAATAACGCTGTCTTTAACTGTGAATAAGTAACGGCATCACAGGAGTCATTCAGGGTAGCAATTTTGGAGGGTTAAAAGGAAGGTTAAAGATTACATTTAGGGTTAGGATTGGGAAAATCAGGACCCCTAAGGCATACCCAGTGAATACTGAAGGTAAAGGCATAGGCAAAATGAGCAATGTCTGGAGCAATGACTAGTAATTAGGTATGTATGATACACTTTGACGTCTTTTGTGTTAACAACACCTCTGTATATGGTATCTGTTGCATTTACACATATAATGTACATTATCTATGTTATTAGCAGACTAGATGTTACAATATATGCAGACTAATTCCTTGGATTTATGGAAGCATTAGCAGTTGCTGTGCCAAGAAAAAGGTTTCCTCTGGCAGCTCTTTACATCAGCTCCTGTCCAACAGCAGCTTCCCTGTTGTGCTCAGTGCCTGGCTCGGAATGCAGCCTTTGCTGAGACTGTGGGTTTGACTGGAGCTCCTCCCACCTTCCCTTGAATGCTCGGGGGTAGTGCAGGCTGTGTTAGCATGCAATGCAGGCGCTGATGAATGAGTAAAGTGGAAAAGGAAGAAAGAGAGAGGGTGCCTCTCTCATCCTTTTCAGAGAGCAAAGGAAGGCATTAGCAGCCTCCAGAGGGAGTTTCGCTGCTCAGCTGGTCTCTAGGAACTGATGCCTCGGGGAATCTCAAGATGTATGAGCCTGTTTTACTTAGTTTTGTCGTGGTCCTTCAGAGGGCATTTGTTTTCTGTTTAATCTGAAAAGATTTGGTTTACTGTATACTAATTTTGTATGAGGACATCAAACCTTGCAGAGGAAACAATGCACCAGAACAAACTCCCTCCCAGCTCTGCCAGGGGCGTGTGTATCACTGTGCATAGCAGCCCCAGGCTCTGCTCTGTGGGGCTCAAGGAGCCTGAGGTTTGAGACTGATCAGCTGCAACTCCAGAACTATGTGTGTGGTGTGGGGACCAGCTCACACAGTCATTCCTTTCCACTTCTAGACCAGGATCAGCTCTGCTGTGTAAGAGTTAACTAAGCTAATTTGTAAATCTCAGCAATAAAAATGTGTCCACAATCACCCAAATAATGGAAAGAAAAGATGAGAGCATAAAATGATTATGCTGGTGAAAGAAAGGAGGAACTAGTAGGGTCTGAAAGAGATGTGGGCAGGTGAGCAATGAGCCTTGTGAAGCAGAACGAAATGCATTATTATTTTTAATGGAAATTCAGAAAAGACTCTGTAGATGTGCTGGGCAGAGGATGAGTAGAGAAATTGCTAATTCTCCACTGGTGAGAGTGAAACTGGCTTTGTTTCACTGCTCAGGCAAATGGATGTGGCAGGTGAAAAGGACTCTATGGTGAGGAATGGGAGGAAATTCACATGAGGATTGCACTTCACACCTGCCAGGTTTTCTTCCCATTTCTGCCACAGTAGTCCATTGTGCTGGTATGAAGTTCTATGTTCCCTACAGTGGACATGTCTCAGAACTTTCAGTGAGATGCTAATGCCAGACTCCTTGCTGCCCCTCTGGCTTCCATCTCAAACCTGTCCACAGCACGTGCTCTCTCCACCTAAACAACTTTTCTGGCCTAGCCATCTGCAAGCTAGTTTTCTTCCAGTGTGCTTGAGTCTTGCTGCCCTCAGAAAATTTCCTGCATGTGGAGTTTGCAATAAAAATATTAGGATCTCTGGTAAGCAGGTTTAATGATTTCTTCCAAATTACAGGTAGCTAAAGCTGTGCTCATGAATTACAGGGAGGGATCTCATTATTGGTTCTGATGCCACCACCAAGGAGCAGAACTCCTGGGACTTTCACAGACTCCAAGGTCCTCTCTGTACTTTCTTCAACCCTATGGGCTGGGTGCCTAAAGCTCAGTTTGAAAAATTACAATAATGTGAGTAGGGTATATAATGGAGGTGTCACACAGGACATTCCCATTGTGTTCAGTGCTTCTTAGAAAAATGGTGCCTGTCACCTATTCCAGAGGCTAGAGAATGTGACACAGACTTAAAAAATAAAAGTAATTTAAAAAAATCAATCTGTGTCCGTGGGGAGAACATTTCCAAGAACAGCATTTGCTGAGAAAGAAAGAGCATTTACTCTATTCCAGGCAGAACAGAAGTAATTAAAGATCCTAGTGAAGCACTGGAAGTGGGCACACTTTGGGGAAGAGACTGAATTCTCAGGTAAGAACAATCTCAAACCTGAGAATAAATGTTCCAAGAGAGGTGGTTGGTGTGACTTTGCTATGGAGGTGAAGGCACTGGAAGTTTTATCTTCTAGAAGGCAGGGTAGAAGGGGAGCTGATGCTACTGGAGTGAATTCTTCCTGCCTAACCAAAGCATCTTCAAGAAATGGAAGTGTTCAAGAGACTACTAGATGTGGCACTTAGTGCTATAGCCTAATTGACAAGGAAGTGTTCAGTCCAGCGTTTGACTCAATGACCTTGGAGGTCTTTTCCAACCTTAATAGTTCTGTGATTATCTGATATTTCTGTAGACACAGAGATGAAAGACAATTTGGCTCTTAGCAGTCTCCCTGGCAGTCCAGCTACATATTGGTGGTGCGACTCTGTGCCTTTGGCCAGATGTGTTGTAGAGGCCTGAAGAACCAATTATGAAGTCCTTTGACTCTGATCTCTGATTCTTTCTCCAGTCATGATGGCTGGCCTACCTTGGACACTGAGAGCCCTGGGGTGTCCTGGGGAGTGTGCTGTGATGTGCTTGGGTTAACAGAGGTTGGTTATGCTGGGAGCTGTTCTAGCCCTCTCTTGAGTTTGCAGGGAAGAAAGCTTGAATGTGGTGAGATCCTCCAGTTACTCAGATGACCAGCAAAGAGTGAGTTTAAGGAGTCAGAGAAATACTAGCCATCATCTGGAAAGAGGGGTGATATTGGCAGGAAAGAGCTGCCCTAACTTGTGGGCGTGTTCTCAGTTTGAACAAGTCTGGCTGGTTAAGTGAAGGTCAGTGCCACGGGATAGAGAAAGAGGTGTGACACTAACTAGCTGGGAGGAGGGACACATAACGTCTATGGCCAGGGTTGGAGAGGAAATCCAGAGGCTGGCCACAGCTGTGGAGTTTGAGCCAAGAGCTTTTACAGAAGGCTTGAAGGAATGTGGTTGGACTGAGCCTGCAGGTCTGTGCATCGGATCTGGAGTCAAATGCAGCTCTTTGGTATGATCCAATTCACCTTCAGGAGCAACTGTGAGAATGGGAGTACAAATACAGTCTTGAAGGACAAATCTAACACCAATTTTGTTTTTTTATGCTGCAGTTTTCCTCTGTATCAGATACTCATTTACAGAAAAGGATATATGAAGGCCTTAGCCTTAGTGGTGGGCATTTAGAGAGTGGGATTTTGGAATGTGAATTCCACACAATAGCAAAGCAGAGTTTCGCTGTGGGCAGGCACAGCACGTTCCTAAGGCAGCTTCTAAGGCTGATGGTCAGCCAAGTGGGTAATGTAGAGGGATTTAGGTGGTGATACTGGTCTGAGACGGTATTTAATAGAAAATGGTGGCGGGGTTGTTATTTCTAGGGTATTTAACCATCCTGGATGCATGACTTCACAGAGCACAAGTTTTCCCGGCATGAAGTTATGCCACATGTCTTGGAGATGCTGAGGACTCCTGAACCACTGGGTAATGTCCCTGTGTACAGCTGTCACCTGGGCATACAAGTGCAGGGTAGAACTACTGTCACCTGAGGAGAAATAAGTAACAAATAATGTATTTCAGGGTGCACTTGACTGCTTGTGCCAAGTCCTCTTTTACTGAGAGGTACCTGTGCCAGGATGGGCTGGACAGTCTATTGAGCTATGTATTCTCATTCTGCCTCAGACAAATTTTCACTATCTATGCCTGTGTAGTCTGAATACTGGGCATTCAGCCTGACCCTTGCCTGGCATTTCAAAGGACAGTTTGAGCAGTGCTAGGGTCTTCATGAGAGAAGCACTGTGCCCTGGTACAAAAACAAGTGTGCTTTTCGTAGACAGCTCAAGCCAGGAATTGAGGTGACCAGACCTCCCTTAAAGCCCATCAACATTAAGCATTTGCTTTGTAATCAGTGTCCATGGCCTCATTTCTATGCAGGGTCTGTAGGGGAGGGGAAGCAAGGACATAGAGAACAAGATTTTAGGATTTGCTTTCTCAATGGCAGTTCATTCTGATCCTTTGTGCGTCTGCTTGCGGAGTGCAGGAGTGGAGGGGATGCCACTGCTTCACTCAGTGCTCCAGAAGACTAATGGACCTTGACAACTGCAGAATAACATGGAAACTATTAGAAAGGGAGGACTGATTAAAGCCCCAACCATCCCAGCATTCCCCTGGGCTCTTAACCCCGTGCTGGAGCTGAGCAGCCTTGCAATGCCTCCTCCCATTCTGCACAATTAACATCTCTTGTCACTAATTGATTCCTGTGGTGCTCACAAGACAATTAGAATTTAAATTGCCTTTTACAAAGGTCATGAAAACATGATAAAAGACGAATCTATTAGGGAGGATCACTCAGGAGTTTCCTTTCCCAGAGTTCTGGCTGTTGGTTATCACACAGACACGAGCAAGAGGAGCTGGGAGAGTGGTTCATGCCTTGGGTTCATTTCTTGCTTGTAATTCATGGCAGAGGCTCAGCTCTTTGTGACTTGTCAATACTCTTGCACAAAAGATGACATTTAAATTTTTTACTGCCTCTTTTATAAGGTTTTTGTGTCTGTCATGCTATCTCTTTTCTCTCTTTTCTGATAAACTTGAAATGCTGGGTTTGCACTTGAATTTACCATAGGGGGCAACCTGCAGTGTTTGCAATGGGGAATGGAAGATTTGCCTTCCCAGGACAAAGGTATTCTAGTATCAGCTTGTCTTTATTCCTGAAGGGTGGAGTAATGGATTAAAACCTGATATGACTCCCTGATAAACAAAGACAGTGAGGGAAAGGTCAGCACTGTCTGCATAGGGGTGAATATGAGTATTTGGTTCAGCAGTGATGTCACTCCAGCTTTCTGTAAAATAGTCCCCAATAAAGAAGTCCTAAAAAAGAATTCATCAGTGCAAGTGTGTGAAGGCATTGCTTCTAAACCCATGCTTGCAGCTTTCCCCATCTGCAGCTGTTACTTCCAGGAATGGGATGATGACTAGAAACTTCTAGAACTCATGACATTTCATCTAAGCTAGTGCAAAGCCTGGATGTAAATGCCCGTAGAATCACAGCTCAGAAACTGTCCGAGTTCTGCCTCCAAATCGGAATAGGGTAGCTTGGGATAAGCTTGGGTGCAGGGGCTAATATTTTGCTGGCAAACAGGAATATTCATATAATATTGTTATACTTATAGCAACTCTCTCCTCTTTCGTGCTCAACCTCAACACTAGGAAGAGATATAAAGCCTCATGTGTCAGAGTTAGGGCAATGTCTTGTAACTGAAGTAAATGTGCCTGGTATGGATCCTGGCAGGTTACCTAACTTACCTGCCTTCTCCAAGGCAGGATCAGCTCTACCCACATCCCTAACCTGTTATCCAGGAAACCTTTCACACAAACACCTTTGCTGATTGGGATGGGGGGCAGATTACCTCTTGTAGGATTTGGCACGTCTTCTTCTGATGCACCTGGTCCTGCCTCAGAGCCAGCATTTTGGACTAATTGTATTTCAGGCCTGGATACAGTGAACAGCAGTCTTAAATCCTGCAGTTTGGTCATTTCTCTTCTGTCACATATGCCCCAAGTGTGGGGTTTGATAGGGAAAACAAAGTTTGAGAGCCACTACTGTGGTCTGGAACCCACCTCATGTAACTACAGCAATATTTCATGCTGAGAAAAAATCTAGCCAGAATGTCCAATTGCCCATCCTATCCCAGTGGTATTTCCATTATAAGGAAACCTGGCTGGCTATTTGAGAATCTCACGTCCTTTCCAAGTCCTGCCTTTGACTTCTTCCTATTCTGGTTATTAAAATTGATTTTGCACTCCAGGCATGGGATTTTCCATTGCCAAGTTTAATGTCGGAGATAATAGAAATTATGTTTCCACTTGCACATAAATCTCAGGCTGTTTGTGCTCAGATGACTGGACAGTAAGTACAGGTGAAATTGCTCCTGTGATTGTTTCAGTAAAAGTGTATTATTGTTGTAAGGTTTTATAAAGTGTGTTTAACTGGTTTACACATATTTCTAGCAGTCACTGCGTAGGTTTTTTTGTTGAGGTTTTTTTTTTCTTCTATTACAATAAACATAAACCTCTAAGCAAGGAATCTAATTTCTCTTCTTGACAGGGTGGTAAATCAGCTGGCTTTGGCAGTAGGCCAGAGACTGAGCAGCAAGCCCACCCAGCAGTTGTGCTGTGCCCCTCTGCTGTGCTTGCCCTGCAGTTTTGGGCTTGGAGAAGCCAACTAGTACAAAAAATCATGGATCTCTGCTTTTGCACACCGCCTCGTGGGACAAGTACCAGGCTTTGTTCTGATCGCAGCACAGCCTTGTCTGCATTAAACATTGCCGTCATTAGTCAGCACACATAGGACCTGGCTTTGAAAAGCTTGGGAAAGAATAAACAAAGGTCAATCTCTTGAGCTTGAAGGTCAAAATGGTCAAAGAAGGTTTCTTCAGCTCCCAAGAGCTAATGGAGATAACGGTGTTAGTGTGAGGCCCACAGGGACCTATGGAGTTGTGGCCTTAAGGCGCTCCAGCCTTTGGGCTCTCCATGTCAAAATCCAGCAGATTTTTCTGCTCCTAGGAGGACAAAGGATTTGTTCTTTTTCAGAGTGCATGAGATAATCTCACACTTTGCAAGGATAAAGGAATGGGAGGAAGGACTCTGGAGTGATGGAGGGGCTAGAGCCTACATCCATTTCAGCTACAGGCTCCTCTGGTTAGATGGAAATCCGCTCCGCTCTGCAGTCCTCACCTGGGTGACATTCGCATGATCAGAAGGCATTGGTCAGTTGCCCAAACAGCTTTGTGTATCCCAGCCAGCTGGCTGCCAACCAGCCCTACTGCCATCTGCCTCTGTCGTGTCTGGACCCTGGATGCCAAAGATGCTGCTGTAGTTCTTTCCTGAGGGAAACCCAGACCCTGATAATTCAGGTGTTCAGACAATATTCTTCCTGCAGTGAAGTGCCAGCCTCAAACAGCCAGGGCATGCTGTGTGGTGATTAGAGTACTGCAACGTATGCAAGATATTTCTTATGTGCTTTCCTACCTGTCCTGACCCCACATTCTTTTATGCTTCGCATGTCTTGTGTCCTTGGCTCAAGAAATATCATTAGTGTGTGTCAGGTAGTGCCCAGCATGGTGAACCTCAGCTTGAACTGGTGTAAAAAATTATCCACTTGACTTATTTTTGCACTTGTATGCATTTGGCAGTGCTGCTTTGGTGTATTACATTGCTTCCCTCCCAGAGATCTTAACTTTGTCTGGGAGCAAGGAGGCTCAATTTATCTCTTCCTTGCCTCACAGGGGTTTGGTGAGGCTCAGCTAGCAAAAACTTGTAAATTGCTTGGAGATCATTAGAGGAAAAGTGCTGTGGAACAGCAAAGTATTATTTATTAATGTGCCTCTGTTTTATATTGCCATAAATATAAAGGTTTTAATTGTGGAGACTTGTAATCTGAATAACTTCCTGGATATTTTTCTTTTATTCTTCTTGGATTGCTTTGGTAAATAAATTCATGGAGCAGCCACAGCACAAAGTGACATGGGGGTGATGTATAAAAGTCAAGTCTGTCTGAGGTACAAAGCAATGGGATGCCACAGTATGACCTGAAGCATTCCTTTGGCTGCTGTAATCTCTACTGCCTCAGTCTTATTCTCTGCATCTAAACTTGCATTTCCTCTGACCTTGTTTAAAATCTCACCTCTGCTCCTGAGAGGAGTGTGTGACACAGTATTACAATGGTGAACTCAGAGACCTTTCATTGCGAGGGGCTCTAGATCCCTCCATCAGCCATTAATAAGCTTTAGACATGCCTGAAAATTTGCACTATACCCACTTTTGGACACGACATGAACAACGTGGCTGAAGGGCAGAGAAGGAAGAAATCCTTCCATTCATCCCATGAGCTTCAGCTGGCATGGGGGGGGGTGAGTTGGCCCTGCTGTGGGCTTGCCTTGCTCTCCAGACCGCGCCAACAAACGTTGCAGCCAGTTCGAAGCAACGAGGCTGGGTATGAGCTGAGCATAATTACTCCAGGAGGAGTTTGACCAGTCAAGTTTCAGTCAAATATCTCTTGTGAGGTGCTGAAGTCAGGGTTTTCCTCTGCATCTGAGAGGTGTCTCCAGGTGGATGATATTAGAGGCATATCAGCTGCCATCTTGCCCATCTCACCAGGACTGAACTGGGATCTTTCAGCTGCTTACCTCTGAGACTGTGAAAAGGCGGAAGCCTAGTATTGTGACAGACTGCTCTACAGAGGCTGATGTTAGATGCTGTGGCTGATGGGATGATATCAAGTGATCCACAAAAATGATGGCAAACATTGTGGTATATGGGTTTAAANGAGAAAAAGAAATCCTCCTTCTTCCCCAGTGCTTTGGTGGTGGGGGGGGGGGGGGGGGTGAGTTGGCCCTGCTGTGGGCTTGCCTTGCTCTCCAGACCGCGCCAACAAACGTTGCAGCCAGTTCGAAGCAACGAGGCTGGGTATGAGCTGAGCATAATTACTCCAGGAGGAGTTTGACCAGTCAAGTTTCAGTCAAATATCTCTTGTGAGGTGCTGAAGTCAGGGTTTTCCTCTGCATCTGAGAGGTGTCTCCAGGTGGATGATATTAGAGGCATATCAGCTGCCATCTTGCCCATCTCACCAGGACTGAACTGGGATCTTTCAGCTGCTTACCTCTGAGACTGTGAAAAGGCGGAAGCCTAGTATTGTGACAGACTGCTCTACAGAGGCTGATGTTAGATGCTGTGGCTGATGGGATGATATCAAGTGATCCACAAAAATGATGGCAAACATTGTGGTATATGGGTTTAAAACTGAACCTTTGCGTAGTGTTTCTAATGTCCAATGAGGAAATTCATGAGGAATTGATGAAGAAATTCATGAGGAATGTCCATGAGGAAATGTTTTGGTTTTAATTGCTTCAGAAACATGGCAAGGCTCAGCTTGCTCCTTTTTTCCCGAGTGGATGGGCATCTAACTCTTTGCTCCTGCATTTGTAAGCTCTGGGATAGGCTCTTCTGACACAGTGTTGTTAGGACTCTGAGATTACCCCATTTCATGCAAAATTCACCAGAAGCAGTGTAGCAGCTGTTTATTGCCCCTTAAAACAGGGGCTAGCAATTTGGCAGCGATGAATAGGGACCCTCTGATCATACAGCCACTATAGAATAGACAGGGCCTTAGAGTCATATGGTGCTTCAGAGAATTCTGGAAATTAAGACTATATACAAGACAAGGGGCAAAAATGGACTCTGAAGAGAGAGAGCTTTATTGCAAATTCATCAACTTTTATACTCAATGGATTGTTTTGGTTTAACACAGCCAATAGACAAAAGGAATAATGGTCACGTGTTATTCAGCCATGGAAGAATCACAAGTTCTTAATATCTGATGTACATTCTTTGGACATTTTATCATAGTCTGGACATGCTCTATTAATAATTTCATAAACCACAAAGCGGCAGTAATTGTGTGTGTGTTCTCTCTCCTTCCCTGTTTTGGCAGATCAACAACAGGTTTAAAATGTTTGCATTAGCTGTAAGTGAAATATAGAAGTGGTCTGAAGACTTCCTTTTCTTCTGGAGTATGAGATATGAATAGCACAGTGTTCTGTCCTCAATGTCTCCTACTGCTTCTGCTCCTCTGCTACTTCCCAAGCTTGCTATAGGATTCTTATGGATGCAAGATAATGACTTCCTATCAAATTCAAGGGGCTGAAATCCCATATGCATCAGCATTGAATGGAAACCTTCAGGTTGAGCGGTGAGCACATCTGCAGACATCCTAGGGGGTAACACCTCAGGTGTGGTGATCAGGCAGCTTCTCTTTGGTCATCACAAAGGCATAGAAAAGAGAGAATATCTACTGTTGTGACCTTTGCACTGAAACCATTGTGAAATCCCCCATCTCAAAGGGACGGGCTTTCAGTTGGCAACAGAATTTAGAGTTACATCTGACTGATCCCTCAGTCGTAACCATCTGCCTTTTACGCTGCCTCAGACAATCTTACTTCCCATTTGATTAGCAACATTCCCCAAAGGGCTCAATTATCCCACCTGAGACAGAAGAAGGGGAACAAATCGTCTGTGCTTCAAGGGAGAGAAGGGAATGTCAAGTCCTAATTCAAGGGCCATGACAAACCGGTCTTTTCCTCATGAGATAGCACTGGAACTTTATAGGAGGGGAAGTCACTAATGTCTGCTGCTGCTGGTACAAGCATGACTTCCAGAGGGTCCATGGGAACACATCTGTATGTGCTGAGGGCCATGAAACATATGCCAGGGGAAGATCTCAAGTAACAATTACGCGTTACTTGGGCAAGATCAATGAGGACAAGTTTAGCTATGCCAACAATCTTCAGTTTATACACTCCCTATGTGTTTCCAATATGTGACCAATATCAAAAAGATGTCTTATAAGCATAAAAGGTCTTTCAGGAGCTGTGCTTATGCTTACAGAAAGGAGAGCCATGTTTTGAAGGTGTAGGTTAAATGACATAAAAGTGNACAAGGGGCAAAAATGGACTCTGAAGAGAGAGAGCTTTATTGCAAATTCATCAACTTTTATACTCAATGGATTGTTTTGGTTTAACACAGCCAATAGACAAAAGGAATAATGGTCACGTGTTATTCAGCCATGGAAGAATCACAAGTTCTTAATATCTGATGTACATTCTTTGGACATTTTATCATAGTCTGGACATGCTCTATTAATAATTTCATAAACCACAAAGCGGCAGTAATTGTGTGTGTGTTCTCTCTCCTTCCCTGTTTTGGCAGATCAACAACAGGTTTAAAATGTTTGCATTAGCTGTAAGTGAAATATAGAAGTGGTCTGAAGACTTCCTTTTCTTCTGGAGTATGAGATATGAATAGCACAGTGTTCTGTCCTCAATGTCTCCTACTGCTTCTGCTCCTCTGCTACTTCCCAAGCTTGCTATAGGATTCTTATGGATGCAAGATAATGACTTCCTATCAAATTCAAGGGGCTGAAATCCCATATGCATCAGCATTGAATGGAAACCTTCAGGTTGAGCGGTGAGCACATCTGCAGACATCCTAGGGGGTAACACCTCAGGTGTGGTGATCAGGCAGCTTCTCTTTGGTCATCACAAAGGCATAGAAAAGAGAGAATATCTACTGTTGTGACCTTTGCACTGAAACCATTGTGAAATCCCCCATCTCAAAGGGACGGGCTTTCAGTTGGCAACAGAATTTAGAGTTACATCTGACTGATCCCTCAGTCGTAACCATCTGCCTTTTACGCTGCCTCAGACAATCTTACTTCCCATTTGATTAGCAACATTCCCCAAAGGGCTCAATTATCCCACCTGAGACAGAAGAAGGGGAACAAATCGTCTGTGCTTCAAGGGAGAGAAGGGAATGTCAAGTCCTAATTCAAGGGCCATGACAAACCGGTCTTTTCCTCATGAGATAGCACTGGAACTTTATAGGAGGGGAAGTCACTAATGTCTGCTGCTGCTGGTACAAGCATGACTTCCAGAGGGTCCATGGGAACACATCTGTATGTGCTGAGGGCCATGAAACATATGCCAGGGGAAGATCTCAAGTAACAATTACGCGTTACTTGGGCAAGATCAATGAGGACAAGTTTAGCTATGCCAACAATCTTCAGTTTATACACTCCCTATGTGTTTCCAATATGTGACCAATATCAAAAAGATGTCTTATAAGCATAAAAGGTCTTTCAGGAGCTGTGCTTATGCTTACAGAAAGGAGAGCCATGTTTTGAAGGTGTAGGTTAAATGACATAAAAGTGAAAAAGGAATAAAACAGCACATTTCTTGATTCTACAAAAATCTGAGAAGTATCTTGAAACCTAGAGAAATTCTTTGCACTGTGAAATCCTCAGGTATTTTGGCTGGGATTTCCGATTATTTTTGCAACAGGATCACAATCTGAAGCCTGAGGAGAGTGGTGGTGGACTGGGCTGTTGGAGCTTGCTGGACAAGCTTTGGTGTTGCAAGAGGCAGATCTAGATAAGGGTTCCAGAGGCAGCTAATGTTCACAGGGACGCCCTCAGGAGCATCTGTACAGCTATGGGCAGTGGCTGGACCTGACCCAGCTTTATTGAGGATGGGTCTGGAATTCAAGAGCTGACTGAACTAATACAGCAAACAAACACTCAAATTCTGCCTCAAGGTCCTCAGCCACGGAAGTGATCTCTGTGTCTTAAATACAGGTGTGATGGCTTCTGGCCTTGTCTTTTAGCCTGTTGCTAAAGAGGTGGAGATGGGTCAGTGCAACTGAAGTGGAGACAGGTGAGGGCCTTGCTAAGTCTCAGTTACTGCCTCTGAGGAGAGCTGGTGCAGACTCATCTGCAGTCAGCAGATCCCACCCTCTCCTGCCCAGCCCAGCAGGCCTGGGATCTCAAAAACTTCTCTGCATTCAAGTCATAGAAACTTAACACTCTTGCTTACATGGTTTCTACCCCTTGCCCTTCAGCTGGTGGTTGCTGACTGATTGCTTTAGTGAGGGGACTTAGAAATTATTTTGAAACTTATTAAGGTAATTAAGTGAACTGCATGATGAGGCATACCAGGAATGCTCATGTGGCCATCTAAGTTCACAGTTGGTGTATAGAAGCCAAGAGGCATTATTTTATCAGGGTTCTTGGGAAAATACTGACACCTGTCAGCACATCATTACTCTTGGTGATTGTTGTTGCTGGCATAAGACCCAGCAGGCTGAGGAGCCTGGTGGTGAAAGCTGTCTGGACTAAGGAGTCTACCATCATTCAGACTATATCTGAATTTAATAACAGTCCCTTGAGTAAGGTTTAGCTTGGGACTCCCAGCCCAGTGAGTGCTGCAGACATACCCATATTTATGACTGGAATTAATTGCTTTTATGTTGAAGAGCTGATGAAATAAAGCAAAAGGGAGAAAGAGGAGGGACTGTGGTACAGATCTTATTCTCTCGGCCTGAAGATCTCTGCAGGCCTGTGTGGTTACTGTGGCTGTGTTCTGCAGAGAAATGGTTAAGATGCAGCTTTAGAAAACCAATGTGGGTATAACAGGGGCTCTTAAGATGGGGACTAAATTGTAATGACAGGCTTATGTGGACAAAGCCAGTGGAGAGACTTTATTTCACCAGTGCTCACGAATGGAAAAGAAATGAAAACTGGCACATGATTCTGTTTCCACTTATGAAGCACCCATCTGCCTTTTTAAAATTCAATTTATGGGAATGGTGAGTAAGGCTGGGCCAGTTCTTAGCTATTAGATCCATGCCATTAACATCCCAGCCACTTCAGTGTATCAGTAGCATGCATGGAGTGAGGAACATGTCTCATGCAGGATTGGCAGAAATTGATATTAATAAATGGATCTAATATTCTTAAATTTGTATTCCTTCCCCAGCCTCGCAGTGACCCCAAAGGGCAGGAGAAATAATAAGTAAAGGCCTAATTCATTATTTATAACCAGGCAAACCAGAGAAGTAACTCCATGAGATTACCTGGATAATCCAGCATTAGCATCTTGTTTCAGATATCTTTATTAGGATTTAGGAAAGGCTTCTGGGAGAGCAAGGCAGCACAGTAAATTCATACTCTAGCCTTTGGCCCTGCCTGGTGCTCTGGCCTTATAATTTACTTTGGAATGTATGTGAATTTAAGAGAAAAATAAACACCTTTGGGTGAAGAGAGAGGAAAAGGGGCTGAAGAGAGGCAGGACCATTTTAAGTTTCTTGGAGTGGATTTCAGAGGGAGGCATTGCTTAATTTGTTAGAGTCTGTTTTACAGAATGGAAAGAATAATATCACATCCTAGTGATCAGGCTGATGAGGTTAATGTTTGGGTGGTGCCTTGAAATTAAAACACATTGGTTCTCATTGTCCAGGGTGTGTTACTCTTTGTCAAGGCAGGGACAGCCTATAAGCCTTTTGAAAAACTATTACTTTACTGTCCTATGCTTTGTTGTTTTTGTATATGATATGTGAATTATTTCAGAAGGAAGGGACCAATTGCTGAGCTGAAGGCTGAGAAATGTTGCCCTCGTTGGACTTCTGTTCTTTTTTTTTTTTTTTTTTCTGAAGATTGGAAGGGTTTCAGCTTGTAGGAAGCCAGTAAAAGTTGACAAATTTTTTGTGGGAAGACATACACGAGAGTACAATGGGACAGAGGGTGAGATCCTTCATTTTAGATTCCCAGCTCAGTTTTGCAGATATGAAATATTTGAATAAGTTATGGGAGAAGAATTCAGTGTGTGTGTGTTTAGTCCTGATAATTCCTTCAGCTCATGCTGAAGGGCTGAACAGCCCTTTATTGTGTGAAGAGGTTTGCTTTTGTGTATTAATACCAAGGAAATGGGAGATACACTCTTTGGAAAACTCGTGAGGATGGATGATTTTTTGATTGTGACTCTTCCTCATCTTAATACTTTGAATCCATTGCTGGTTCAGGTGTGTGGGCAGGCAGTTCAAACAGAGCAGAGCAGGCTGTCAACTGTTAATAGAGTAGCAGTGCAACTGCTTTGCATTTATATTGCACCTTCCCTCAGATGATCTCAAAATGTTTCCAAATATTAGCTAATCCCCAATAGACACCTACCAGGTAGGTACAGTCAATAATAAGCCCATTTTAGATGAGGAAGTCTGAGGTGGAGCAGTTCAATGGTTCTGCAACAGATCAGTGGCAGTGATGGGAATAAAGCCCAGGACTCACAGATGCTGGTCCCTGGCTCTGATTCACTCTCCTTTGGTTCTTTTTCATCTGAACGGATTTACCCATCCCTAATATAAAGCAGATCAGATCACCTACCATGTCTGCTTACACAAATTTTCTTTAAACACTAGCTGTCAGTGGGCCTTTTTGTGAAATTATGTGCAAAGAAAAGAGAGAATATTATCATATGGCGTATCATATCAGCACTTTTAGAGATACTTGGTACAGGATGTATCCAATTATAAACGAGCTAGAAGCCTACAGTCTAACAAAAGCAGGTGGAACCTTATCAGCACCAATGAACACTTTAGGAAAGAAGAGTTAGCAGGATGATTAACCCTCATGAAATAGATTCTGCCTTCTAAAAGGAAAAATAATAATTCTCATAACTGAAATAATTAGCAGAAAAACAATTTGCAACACTTAATTTCCATACACTCATAACTTTTTTAAATAAAAGCCAAACTTCTTCCAGTTTAGGAAAGCACAGACTCCTCATTGAGATGCCCAGTGCCAGGTCTCAAGCACCAGCCATGCTTTCTAATTGGAAGGCTTTTGGACTTTTGTTTGTTTGTTTGGGGTTTTTTTGTGTTTTTTTTTTTATTGTGTTTTGTTTTGGGGTTTTTTTGTTGCTGTTGTTTTGTTTTGCTTTGGGTTTTTTTTCCCCCAAAGTGTCCTTTTCATCATTCTGTAGCTCACAGCTGAAGTGATTTTTCAGAGATGATTCAAAACCCTCTTCAGCTCTGGGAAAACATGAGATTGTGAAGTAGTTGTTCACCAGTGTGTTGAAATGGTCTGGGAATGTGAAGTATCTCCTGGCCATACCTGCTGAGGGTGCTGGCAGCTCCACTTGCACGAAGCTTCTCATGATGTGGAATTGCGTTAGTTCTACAATTAGTGCCTGGAAGCCATAGGCACCCTGCTGCTGCCAGAGTGATGCTGTGATTCCAGATATCCCTGCTACCAAATGGCGCTGAAATTACTCAGTGTTGATTACTCGGTGTTGTTATGGTGCCAGTCCCATGCCACTCTTATCTGACCCAGCTGTCTCACATGCTGATGCAGCCTGGTCATTTCAGCTGGCAGGGCTGGCAAGAAACAAACATCCAGTCTTTTCCCTGAAAGTGCTTCTACATGTGCTGACAGTGGGGGAGGAAGTCCAAGACTCTTCTGGGGGCCCTCAAAGTGCTCTCTCTACCAGTCAAGGAGTGCAGGCTGTGAGCAATCTCATTCTGCTCTGTTCTGCTGGAGTGTGCTGGGTGTCATTAAGCCAGTTCTTTCATTGGAGAGTGGTAAATTAGGTGGCTTTAGGGATGTCCTCTAATGTGTCTGTGTGATTCCTGAAATGGTGACAAAACTGAGGTGGGACTGAATCTGAAAGGTACTGTATGAACAGAACAAGAGGAGGTGCTGCTTGTCTCTCAGAACGAGGTCCTTTCTGCACCAATAGTTGACAAAAAGAAATTAATAGAAAATTTTAAATTTGCTTTTTGTATCTTATTTTTGGGTGTTCTCCCCTGCCAACACAGATGCCAAAGGTGCTGGTAATGAATTGCCTGTGTGCATTTTCTGGTATCAACTTACGAACACTACGTAGTGACACATAAAACATCCTAATAATCTTCATTGGACAGTGTGTGGTTTTTGGGACCTTGCCTTAGGCTGAGAACTCTGTGGGGTTTAGATTTACTTTCTCAGTGGTAAGGAGATGCCATTCTCCACAAAAGCATTTCCACAAAATGTTGTTTTTCCAAATGTTGTTGCAGAAGTGAGCCCTGTTCTGGGTTAATGGTGTTTGAAGTCCAGCACAGCTCCTTACATTTGCAGGGAGTGCAGTGTGCTGGGGCTGACAGCCCTACATGAGAGTAGTGATGTTATTCTGGAAAATGGTATTAAATACAGCCCAGGAAAACATGTTCTGGACCCATCAATATCTGCCTTGGGAGGTGGTTCAGGCCTTTTAAACTGATTCCTGATATTGCAGATTTCTCTGCTGAGAGCCCCAGTAGCATTCTTTACATCTGCTATTCTTTTATGCCTGGAGTCCGCTACTGAACAACTAGTTGTAGGGTTGGGATGTGGGAATAGGGGGATTTGATTAGAAAGGATGGATTGAACTGAGTAGTACCTGAGTGGAGGGCTGGGGCCTTTCCAGGATGAGCATAAACCACTATTCTTCCTCCTCTGCTGTTCACAACACTCAGGCTGGCTTTAGCAGGTGCGGACGGTGTGAGAAACATGACAAAAGTATGAGAAGAGATGTGTATGGTTCTTGTGTTGTCTTTGCTGAGCTATGTGCTTGCTTTTTACTCCTTATGAGAAGGTTGGGAGAGAAATTCCTGCTCAAGTTCCAGGCGCAGGGATTTTTAAGGGAAGAGTACAGCAACAAGAAGGAAGAGAACACGTGAGAATAGATTTTAGCAGCTCATTTGAGTACACGTGACCCAAAACAGAAGGCTCTGGATCTAGCACAAAATGACTTATTCCCATGCTGCCAAAATGCACACTGTGAATGCTATCTACTGCTTCATGGCTCTTTTAAGGCTGAAATGATAGAGACTTCTGTCCCATGGTAAATGATTGCTGTAGTTCCAGGCTGTTCAGTAGGTCTAACGCACCATAAGTGCAGGTGCTTAGGTAAATATTGCCTTGCCTGAATCAATACCCATGCTGATCACTTTGTAAACTGGTATGTTCTGATGAGAGAAGAGGGTGCAGTTTGCTATTTCATAGTCATTCTGGAATATCTTTTTCTTCAAATTGTTTTGCTTTTATGGGACTCTGGCCCATATTCTGCAAATAACCCTGGAATTTTAAGTAGTTAAATGTAGTTGGCCAAATTCTTCCCTTGGAGATGCCCATGTAGTTCCCATGGCATTGCTTTGAACCCAGAACGCATTTCTGAGGACAACTTAAGCCCAACAGAGCCATTTTACTCCAGGCATAACACTGTTCAAAGTCAATGGAAGCATGATTTGAGCACATTGTGTTTGTATTTTTACAAGTGTTTTTCTATATTCCTTTATTTCCAGGCTAGAATCCAACTATGTGAATGCCAGGCAAAAAATTGCTTTTTTCTTCTTAACCCTTGTTTTCCATGAGCTGTGCAGGTTTTTGGGGCGAACTTGGCTTTTTGAAGATGTTGGGGATTGTCTCGATTTGATCCTAGTGAAGTTGACTTCCTAGTGGCTGAATAAAGCTGGAGTGGAGTATCTCGGAACAGTCTCATTCCTCCCCTAAAAAGGCTGGTTTCTGACCAGTTAAAATCATTTTCCTCCCAGATTAGCTGTCTGAGGCTGGCTCTGAGAGCTGGTAGCCCCATCTTCATGGCTTAAGGCACACACTACCTTCCTTTCACAAGGTTATGCACATGATTAGCAAAATTTATTTGACATGGGTTAAAACTCTCTGAGGGGAGACACAGGCTGGTTGTCCTGGGAGGTACCTGGGCTGGGTCAAGCTGTCTGTGCTGAAAGTATCCATCCTGGAAATTCCACCTGCAATCCCTGAGTCTTCTGTGTTTGGTCTCTCTTGCCTTTGACACAGTTCTGTGTGCTGAGATGCTGTGGGAGCTTTTTGTGGCCCATTGTAGGATAATGTGTTTCTTTAAGGGAAACTATGAAAAGGCTTTGGAAAGCTATCAAGATGGGAGTGATGTGGACTGCGGAAAAGAAGAAATATATGGCATCTCATCTCTACTCACACCCACAACAAAAATGTGTTCAGACTTGGGCTGAGAGCTGTCTGTGTTGATGATGGGAGGTTTTATGCCAAATCCTAAATCTGAAGGAGTCCAGCATGCACTGTGTCAATGCTCTAGTTGCACAGATTTCCTGACTCCAAAGTAAGTTTGGGCTTGTCTCAGGAATTAATGTGAGACTTGTGTGGTTCTGTTGTGAGTACAGTTTAAGATGCAGTTTAGGATTGCAGCAGAACCAAGGTACTCAGTGAAGTTGGGTGTGGTGTCTGGGCATGTGCAGCAAATCCTGTTCTTGGACATCAAAAAAAACATTCTTGGCAAATTCATCTGGCAGGGTGACAGGAAAATTGGCCATGCAGATTTCCAACCAGCTGGGTAGCAACTCTGATTTAAGACAAATATTCCCTGTCAACTTTATTTAGAAGCTCGAAGTACCTCTTTCCTGGACTGTCATCCACTTCCCATTGTTTTTCTGTCTGCTTCTCACTATCTTATTTTCTGTCAAGTTAAGGCAGTTGTTGGTTAGGGTGGGTGTAACCTGCAGTTACACAACACACCTGAATATGCCTTGCTCAGCCTTTGGCGCTCAGACCCATTCCCATAGGAAAGGCTTACACTTTGGGAATAGCCCTGCTTCTCTGTCCTGTGGTATTTTTGGGGTGGGCTTGCTCTGTGTGGCTTGTTGGCCTCTCAGTGTGCAGTTTTGGGGGGGACCGTGCTCTCCCCAGGACCCTTGGGCTGGCAGTGCTAGTGGCCAGCAGGGCAGGGAGTACCTGGGGACAGCTGCCCTTGGGAGTCAGCACAGAGGACTGCTGTGCTGTGGGGAGGTGCTCTGTGTGCACAGACCTGGGGTGTCTGCATCCTGGTAGTACTGTCACTTAAGTGTGGGCATTTAAGGGCTGGATACCTGTGTGTGGAGAGACAGAAATGAAGCCAGTTCTGCTGGAGAGGAGTAGCTGGGCTCTTGGCTTGNTTAGAGTTCCCGGGAAAAAGAGAGGAGACAACGTGCTCTCCCAGGCCGAGCTATAGTCCCGCCCCCTTTCCCAGCATTCCTTCTGGGTCTCCCGGGCTGATGGGAAAAAAAACCTTGGTAACCTGGCTACTCCTCCCAGCCAGCATGTAGGCATAGGAGAAAGAGTTATTTTTTTCTTTGTCTTCCTCTGTGGTTTTAACCCAAACCATTACAACTGCTAATAGAGCTGTTGTGGTAGGAGGATGTACTGCTGTGGTATTCCTCCAAGATCTTCAAGTTTTTGACTGGAACACTTCGTGAGGTTTCCTAAGTGAAGTGCTGAATGCTGCAAAATGAATTCCAGACTTCTGACAGTGGGTCTGCTAATCCGATTCAAAATTAATTCCTGGGCTCCCAGGGACACGAGGAGCATGGGCTGAACTCTGTTTGTGTAAGCTGCTATAGAGGGAGGTAGTGTCCTTTCGAAGCCACAAAACTGCTGTGTTTGCCCCATGCAATTTCCTTATTGTTCACCCTAAATTTAGACTTTCAGGAAAATGCCAGAGATGCTCTAGTGACCTCCTTGCAGTACATCCCAGAGCTCCACAATCTGATATTAATTACCCTAGGGCTCTGTATTTAAGCAGAGATTTGCCAAGTTGCCATGGGGCATTCAGTGCTTGATTCACATGAATTTGAAGTGGAATTTTGATATTCCCCCAAGCAGCTTTGGAACTCTCATGAAAGCAGAAATGAGGAGTTTTTCTGGATATGCCCTCTTGATCCATGGAGCTATTTAGTGGGTACCTGGCTGAACTACAAGGGGCTGTTCATGTTGCTTCGTGTTTGCTCTGCTCATGTTTTCCCCATGTGCCCCCCACATGTGAGCCCAGCTCTATTGTCTGTAGCTCTGTTGATTTGTAGAGACCCTAAAAAAGCTGTGATGCCTCCACATACAGAGCCTGATTCCCTCTTACTGGTTTCAGTCCAGTGGTTCATGCTGCTGTCTTACACTGTCCTCTTACACTCAGATCTCTAACATGACTTCTTGGCTTTTGTGTCTTGGGAGAACCTGGCAGAGAGTCTCACAGGGCTGGATAACTGTACAGCTAAGCAGTGATGTGGCTTTGTAGGGCTTCCTCTGAGATAGAAACTGATCCTGGGCTGCTTCTGCAAGGTAACTCCTTTTTCCGGAGAGAACCCATATTGCATTTTAAGCATGTGGATCATCAGATGAAGTGATGGTCATTTGGGACATGGGGAATTTGGCTTTGTTTTGAATGCTCCAGAAAACAAGGGACAATGTATTTCTAGTTTAGTGAAGTAAGCTGTGTGAAACAAGAAAATCTCCTTCAAATTCCCCTGGAAGTTGCTAGGAATAAAATTCAGCTATCTGCAGCAAGAGTTGGTCATTGTAACAGAGCATCTGCTCTGTCAGCATCCTCATGGGATCTGAGTCACCTCTCTAAATGTCCTGCAGCAAAATTTCTTGCTGGAATTCTCAGCAGAGGAGATGTTGCCTCTGTGGTCCCAAGACAGATCTTCCCACTCTGTTGCCTGCTGAAAGTTGTCTCGTCTCTTAATCCTGCTATTGAAGTGGGAAATGGGGTCAGCGGGTCACAGAGGTCCTGTGTGTGGCTTGGGCTCCAGGTGCCTGCCTGTCCTGTCTGCACTAAAGAGAAAAGTTGCTTTCAAGCCATGGCAGTGCTGGCTGGTGATCTCAGTGGGGCTTGGAGAAAGGGACTGGTGTTTCATGTGAGCAGGAAGGATTTCCTGCCTCTCTCCAGTGATTATAATTTGTCCTCTGCCTTCTCTTTCTCTTAGTTTCCCTTTTCTTCCCTTATGTCATGTTCCTCCTTCATTGTCTGCCATCTTGTGCAGCTTCTTCATTGTCTTCAGCTCAATACTCTGTGACAGAATCTCTGGAAGGAAGGAACAATTTCAAGCAGCTCTGTTCCCTTCAGAAAACTCTTCCTCATGCACAGGACGGCAGAGTTGTGCTCTAGAACACAGTATTTCCCTGTCAGGGCAGGGAGTGCACTGTCTTTAGTTGCCCTGACCACCTTCACCTGGGACCTCCAACCACCCCTCTGCCTGTCAGCACTGTAATACCTTGTAAGGCCTGGGTTTCCTTTCCGAAGCTTCAGTGCACCTGCTCCTAGCCCTTTACTGAACTGAGGATTGTTTGGATTTCCTGGATTGACCTCAGACCTGGATTGTTTTACCCTACTTTTGCCTGATGATCTATTAACAGAGCTGTTTTTGACTTCCTGCCTCAGATGCTGTGGGGCTATATCCTGTTGGGGAGGTTTTTTTTCCAGTTCTCTGCTTCCAAGCTTGCCTGCATTTATGGAAGAGCAGGACCTTGCTGTATCCTGACATTCCTTTGATAACTTAAACTTGGAGTAATTCAGTCTTTCAAACTAGCTGTAGACAAAATCACCCTAAAGCTTAGTCTTGCTCTTGGACCTGGGGCCTGGTTTTGTTGTTGTGTTGATGGCTTGGTGGCTGTGCCGCATGTTCTGCACATGAGTAAGCAACTGTGGACTGGAAGGCAGTGGCCACTGCATGTACTCCCAGGGTGCTGTGCTAGGAGTGATTCCAAGCAGTACTAAATTCCATTTTGCTTATATCTGCAAAAGCTGATGCAGTCAAATAAACCGTTTCTGACAGCAGCATTTAATACCCTTGCTGTCTGCAAAACCCCAGGTTCCTGTGCTCGCTGACAATAAATGTGTGTTTTCAGAAAGCTGAATTTATTGTGTTGGATCAAGATTTACAGCTTAAGCATCTACTGAGTACCTGTATATACAAACTGCTGTAAAAGACAGTGAATGGGAGAAGGGAGGGGGAAATGTTGCATGATCAAACAGACCAACAGGAAAGCAGGGTGCATCCTAATGCCAGCAGAGCCTGGGGGTGAGGAGGAAGGCAGTGAAGGGAGTCCAAGTGGCAGCCAGACATCTCTCCTTCCATAGTGCTCTTGTTTTCTGTAGTGTGATAGGGACATGTGTGGGAACAGGTACTACAAGTTGCAGTGTATGGAGCAATGCCTCATGCAAAGTCCAATAGGGTCTTCATCTTCTTGGTGCTTTGCTCTGTCCTTACAACATCCTCAACCCTTACCATGTTTACACCAGGGAGGAAGGTGTAAATGATCAGTAGTGGGTGTGTTTCCAAGATGGGATGTGAGCATCTGAGGTGCCTTTAGCCCTTGGAGTCGCTAATGAGGATCACTGCATCATGGTCAGCTGCAGGATTAATAGCAAGAGACCTGCTTTTATTTTCTCTACTTGGATTTTAGGAAAGTTGTGCAGGGATGAATTTTGGCGCTCCCTGCTTTGTTTCACTGCTGTCTTCTGTTTTGGCTGGTTCAGTCATGCTCATTTCTGCCTTAATAGATTAGGTGCTGTCACTGCATACAGTTGCATCCCACCCTAGGGGTGGCTGCATTTTGGTGATTCATACTAGTCCAGAGGACTGCCTGCTTCTTCTTCCATCAATTTGATGGAAAGAGGCAGTTGAACTTGTTGTTTACATGATTACTAGAATGCCTGCATGGCAGAAAGCTGTATTTGTAATTAATATCTGTACCAATGGCCTAACAGTTAGTCGTCTTTCATTACTGTAGGGACATTCTCTCTTCTTCTGCAGCTGGCAGGGCCTTTCCTTGATGTTGTGGCTAGCAGCCAGTCAGGGAAGTCAGCTATTCAGAGCTTTTGGGCTCAAGCAGCAGTGGTTTCAGTGTGCTGCGTGACAAGAAAGGCATTGCAGTGTTCTTCTTGCTTCTTCATATTTAAATAGAACTTTCAATTAGTACCTCATGTAGGCTGTTAGTGATGCACTCTGGCTAATCCAGCCAAGACAGAGGATTTGTTCTGGTGTTTTTCCTAGGAGTTTCTCCTATCCTGTTGGTGGGCAAAGTTGCTATGGTAAAGACACACACACTTCTCCATGCCATAATGTTCTCTCAGGACCAGAGTTTCTTGTCCCATTTCAGGAAGCAAAGTTAGTGGTTGATAATTTACCCTTGTTGTAATACCACAGGTAATATCAAGGAAAAGGGACAGATCATTTTCCCAAGGACTTCATCAGCCTCTTGCTTTCTTCCTGCTGGACCACTTGCCTTGCACTGAGGTGCACTGCTTGGCTCCTTTGATTCTCCTGCAAGTCTACACTGTCTCCTCCTTGTGCTTCTGCTTTCTCTTCTGCTCTTTCTTCTTTTGCCCATGGCTGTTTGTATTCAGGGTTCTCTTGCTGTGCCAGGCTCCTGGGTTATCCCTGCACAAGTTTCTTACAGCTCCCCTAGGTGTTTGTGTGTGAGCACATCCACAAATCATACAGATATGTAGGTGAGAACTAGAGATTGAGAAGCCACTGGCTCCCATAGCATCACAGGTCCTCAGAGCCAACAGAAGGAAGGCAGGACTTTTCTACAGACACTTCACAGTCTAGGAAAAGGGAAAAGCTCCCTGGGTGCTGGAGAGCAGCCTGTCAGCTTGGAAGGGAAAAGGGAGGGCAGCAGTAGGCTGGGGAGGAGGACAGCAAGTGCTGGACAGCGTGAGGCTGGAGAACTGAATGGCAATGTCAAGGGCAATGAGGGAAAGTGTATGACTGAGAAAATGCCTCCTTTTGAGGGTTAGAGTCTCATCATATGAAGTCCTCGGCCGTTTTCCAGCTCAGTTATGTTTCTGTGTAGGACTGACTGCTGTCCAGAGCCTGGGGCGATATGTGCTGTTCTCTCCAGGAACCCTGTCCACAGGGTCAGAAATGTGAATGCTTTCCTTGGTTGACTTCAGGCCTAGTGAGATTTGTGTCACTCCTTTCCCCTTCAGCACTCGCCTCTGTCTTCTCAGCTGATTCTCCCTTTGCATCCCTTTTTCCAGCTACTCCTACAGCTACCACAGAAATCATATTCACCTCATTCTAGGCTTTGGCTCAGGCTGAGGGAAGCACTTGTTGTGGGCTCCCTAAAAGCATTTTCGTCCTGTGTTATTAATTGGTCTGTTGGAATTCAGGAGTGCTGAATTGGAAGCAGATGCTGGAGTGAAGCAACTAGATGAGAGGTGGGAATTTCTATAGTTGGGGGAGAAGTGGAGGAGATGAGTATGGAATTCAGGATCAAATCTTCTAAGGGAAGAGCTTTAGGTCAAATCTTCCATGGGAAGAGCTTTGGGTAAGACAAAAAAACCAAGATTAACTGGGTGGGGCGGGGTGTCAGGTTTGCAACAGATGTGCCGGAAGCTTCACCTGGCAGGTCTCAGACATGCTACCATTCTCACCCAGTCCCCTCAATTTGTTTTCCCATCTCTTCCTCCTCTTCATTCAGAGTGAGTGCTTTGGGATGGCAGCTTCATCTGCCTGGGTGTTTTGAAAGCACTTAATACGTACTTAGTGCTGAGTAAATTACTGCTGCAGTTGTTATTATTGCATCAACTAGCTTGGGGCCCCTTTGCATGCACAAGACCAGATCCTCACAGCAACTTGTTCATAGTGTGTGGTACAACCATCGAGGGGTCTCAGCAAAGCCCTGGGCCTGCTAAGCCTGGAGCTCTGCCAGGCAGGAGGGGGCTGGACTGAGGCTGGCTGGATTGGGTCTGGCTCTGGCATGTCCTCTTGCCTCCTTGACTGCTGTGTGGCAGCTCCCGCTCCAAGAAGTGTGGTGGTTTTACCACAAATTCAGTGATTTTGGAGCAGAGACTCTGAGAGAAGTCACAAACACACCCCAAAAATGAAGAGAACACACAAAAAATCACAGTTTATTTTGCGCAAACACCAATACCCGACAAATAAAGTGCAAACCAGACAAATAAATAAATTTTTTCCAGGGCCCGTGTTTGGGGTAAGGACGCTCTGGCGATAGTGCTTGTCTCTCTCTCCCTCAGAGCCCAGCAAAGAGACTACACGGTATTTAGAAGGGAGCGCGTGGTCTCGAGGGCCCCTTAGCCTTGAACCTCTGCCCGGTTTCGACTGAGGAGAACAACTCAAGAAGATTACAAAACCGCGCCCCTCCCCCCTTTCCTCCGTTTTAGCCCAAGGAGAGATTTAGTGCTGAAA
>VYZS01042868.1:0-61985 GCA_013400695.1 Neodrepanis coruscans | reverse complement strand
AAGAGTCAGAGTTTATAACCCACATCAAACATTGCAAAAGCTAGGGTTGGAAATTTCCTGTCCATGTCTAGCTGCAACAAGTGCCTGGGAAACCTCCATGGAGAATTCCCTGCTTCCTGATACGTGTGAAACTAATGCTTCTCATGCACTATAAAACATCATCCTCATGTTCTTCACATTCCCTGTCCCTATCTTTTCCTTTCTGTCTCTTCTATTCCTCCTCTCTCTTTCCTTTCCTAAGAAAGCCCATTTGTTCTTAGCCTCCATCTCAAGCCTCCCCTGAGTCCTTTTCCACACCCCTGGATGCAGAGAGCTGTCACTGGCTTTCAGACTTCCTTGGCTTTTAAGTGTCAGCTGCTGCATTCCCTCATTCCTCCATGGAAGGCATATAACCCTTGGTTTTGACTGATCAAGGATGTACAGAAATAGATAGCCAGTGAGGGGACAAAAAAAATCTAGAGGCAGTATATGCTCAATGGGATAATGCTCTGGAAAGGCACTGAAATGATCCAAGCCAAGGAGAACTCAGAGATTCTCAAAATAGAGGGAGATGAACCTAAGGTGCTGTGGAGATGAGAAAAGCATGCATGCAGCACAGATCAGATTGTCCAGAGAGTCTCAGTCAAAAAACACAGAGAGGCAGCAAATGCTTAGATGAAGTCTGGAGGTCCCATGCTGTCTGGTGTACTGTGTCCTGCTACTCGGTGTCTATTACTGTTTTCTGTCTTGATTATAATCCATTATTTGCAATGCAGGCACTGAAAATTGAATAGATCTCTTCTGGCACCTCCCTGTTTGGTCACAATGGGCAAAGTGTGAGCTTTCCCCAGCAGTGCAAGAATTGGCAGTGTCTCATCAGGGGTTCCCAGAATAGACAGGTAAGGAGAAAATCAGCTTTATTTGCTAACGTTGTTATCGCAACTTGTAGAAATGTGAGACAGAATTCCAACACAAATTGCAGTAACCTTAGAAGAGGTGAAGAGCAGAAGACACATAAAAGAAAGAAAAAAATCCAGAAAAAATAGTGTGTTTCTGTGTATGTGTTTTTATATGTGTATTTGCTTTTAAAGCTGAAGAAAATTCTTGGCATGTGTGTGTATATAAGTTTTTAAAGGAGTAGAAAAACAGAAAATTTGAAATATTAAACCTTCAAAAAATCCTGCCTTGATAGTTGAATGTTATGGAAGGACATCAGTTTTGCTCTAAGGATTGTCTTTTAGTACAGGAAACTTGAGGCAGTTTTGGATTCTGTTGTTGTCATGGTTTTGTTTTCTCTGACTTGAAGCTGCTTTGGAGGTTCGTAGTTCTGAGGTTTGTGTTGTTCAGTATTTTGTAAAGCATTTGTGCACTTGTCTTGCTGCTTAGGAAAACCACAGGGGATGGCAGGTAGAAGCACCTGTAAAATCTTCAACGTTCACAAAAATCAACAGATTGGATTCACTTAGACCAAGAACTGCTCTAAAGGAGGAGAAGGCTCTAGTGCTGATCAGGAAGGTGATCTCTGAAGGATTGGCTGAAATCCCAGAAGGCACTTGGCAGGAGTAAAATGGAGGTCTTGGGGGTTTATGTGATGAATAACCGCTGTAAAATCATAGCAGCAGATTATGATCCTTCCTTATATGACAGAGAGGGAGCCTTCTGGCTGTGAAATGGGAACATGTCAGTAGCTTTGGTCTGCTTTTGCTTTCTGTGACATTCATCCCACAATAAAATATGTGACCAAGGCACCAGAACAGTGATGACCCATGGAAACAAGGTAGGCCCAGGCTCTTGAGGTGGTCCATTGGCCCAAGCCTGGGTTTGTGTTTCCCAAGGACAACTCTGCTAATTGTGCTGCATCCTCAAGCAGAGACGAGGTTTAGACCTCGCTGTCCCCTGCAGTCAGTATTGAGGTCAGCTGGGCTTAAGGGAAAGGAGGAGGGAAACAATTGTCAAAGCAGGAGAGAGACTGTGATGAGAACATGGGCAGCCTGGAATTAAGCCAAGGGAAGGATGGGAAAGAGGACAGCAAGTAACATGATAATGCCACAATTACAGACTGGAGGAGGATGCTGGGTGTGAATATACTGTAGCTATGGTCTGTGACTATGAACTGCAGGAACAGGGCTTCCAGTACACACCTGACCTTCTACAGGGTGTCAGCCTCCTGTAACAGGCTGCTCTATATTCACTGATATTAATAGATTAAATGCTTGATGATGTCACTGTGGGAAAAAGCAAAGACAAGATCTCCTCTGATCTGTGCTCAGTACTAATTCCGTGAGGTCACTGTTCTGGGTGGTCGCAGTATTTTCTGTGTTTCCCTTCCCATTTTGTTTATTGTTGTTGAGTGTGTGGGTAGGTCAGGTTGTGTATGAGCACAAAGACAGCACAGAAACACACACATGGATACAGTGCATGCATGCACAGACACTTGAGATTGCTAAAGGCATAAGTTAAATCCCACATNATTAATATGATAAATACTAATATATTCATTTCCCCTGGTGCTTCTGGGCTTGCAGAGGTACATCTGCAGTGCGTTGCTTATGGTAATCAGGTCACAACTTCAAAGGGAGACAGGCAAGGTATTCTGGGTGATGTTGTGCAAGTGGCTCTTGGAGACCTTGTGGATCATTGTGTAGAGCTGAGGTGTGCTGATCAAGGGCCTTCCACAAGATCTCTGATTGCTGAAGGAAATTGAAAATCTTGTCATGTTCTTTGGTGGCCCACCAGTTGTGGGACAACGCTGGTGTCTAGTTGTCAACTTCAAAGTTACCATTTTTCTGTAGACAACTTATTAAGAGAGAAAAAAGGACTGAGATGGAGAAAGCAAATGAGCTTCCTACCTTCTATCTCCACAGCCTAATTCCCAGCGCCTCTCTGGTTGGGAATAGGTGCCATGGGCAAGCTGTAGAGCACAGCTGCAAGTCAACCACCATCTCAGTTCTTGCTTCCAGAGTTGCAGAGTTCTTACGAACGATTTGATGGAGCTGATAGCTTGATCCTTCAAGAAGCTTCACACAAGCATCTTTATGTTCTCAGAATCTAACAAGCTGGGAACTGCAAGTAAGATCTTTTGGTAGGGACAGGTACTGCCTTCTACTAGGCATCATCTCTCTCTACCCCATCCATCACATCTTCTGGACAAGTTCTGCTTGTAATGTACATCAGGCTGCTTGTGTCAGCACCACCTATACCCTTGAAAGAGTCATCTGGAGATCAGAGCACTTACAGGGGTCTTTTCTGTAGCCAAGGACTAGATTTAGACAAGTGTAGTGCAACCAAGTACCGACAGAAGTCAGCAGTTCAGAGTTAAGAGAGCTTATTTGGGAGTGATGTGGTGTGGAAGGTGTTGAACTGTTATTTCCTAACATTACAGCTGACAGTTGAGTGACACATTTGGAGTGTGGTTAAATTAGGATGCAAATGAGTTCAGTTGGTCTTCTGGTTGGAAGAATAAGGAGAAAAAGTTGGACAGAAACAAAGGAGGGCCAATTTTACGTGAGAAGATTGGAGAAGAAAGAAGCCCAGAGGCAGAGAGTGGAGGAGAGGTGTGTTTAGAATATCATAGAATATACTTACCTGATGTGAACCTATCATGAAATGGTTTGGATGAGAGTGACTCTAAAGATCATCCAGTCCAACCTTCCTGCCATGAGCAAGAACACCTTCCTCTAGACCAAGTTGCTTTGAGCCCTGTCTAACCTGGCCCTAAACACTTCCAGGGATGGGGCAGCCACAGCTTCTCTGGGCAGCCTATCAACCTAGCAAGGTATTTTGAGGTAAAACTGTGAGACATTTGGTTAGATTTTGACCTTCTTGGTCAGGACGTCTTGTTAAGCATCATTTCAATTGAGATGGCTCAAACATAATTAACTTATTGCTAAGATATTGCCACAATGAAGCTATTTTCTTATGAGACATTGGTGGATATCTAGGCCACAAACTGAAGCATGGCTCTGTGAGTTGGCCATGTGCCCACCTCAAGAAAGGAGTGTTTTTATCCAGAGGAAATTTAGCTGTTGGTAGAGCCTGGAGTTCCCAGGTAGATAGAAGTGAGTCCAAAGACCAGATAAGTCTAGTTAGAGATCTGCAGGAACTGCTTTAGAGTCTGTTGCAATAATCCAGGCTCACTTGAGAAGCTCTTCTGTGTGTTCCTCTATGAAATGCTCTAGTTTCCAAGGAGCACTAATGTGGTTTTCCGGTAGGTTTTACTCACAAATGCATAGAATCTTAGTCTGCCTGCTTCTGTCCCTCTTTCCCTCTATTGCCTAAATTTGAATGTTTAATGTTGGCTTTTGGGCATGAGTGTGCTGTGCCCAAGCCACAGACCATCTCCTCAATTAAAAGATGCATAAACTTTATGCCATTATTTTTCTAATTATTTTCTCTTCCTGGAGGGGTCCCACAGGGTCTGTAGTTCGCTGGAAACACCAGTGACAGTCCTTGGCTTTCGACTTCAAAAGGTGAACTCTCCCAGTGGCCATTTTTGATCCATTCACTGGAAAAATGTGATTACTTGTTATTTATTGACGTTAAGTATTCCTGCTTGTAGCCAATATGGCATTAAAGTAAAACGTTCAGCATTTAACACGATGAATGCAGAGACATGAGCCTAAATGCACTGCATAAAATCTTTATGGGGTTGTAAACAGAATCACAGAATTTTCCAACTGTTTTGTTTTGAGTCAGGCTGGGGTCCTCTCTCTGCCAGGCAGCCTGCCTCAGGTCTCTTGGGAATCGGCCAAGATATATCAACACAGCCTTGGCCTCCACAGAGGAAGGGGCCTGGGGACAGAAAATGTTCTGGCCTCCTTGTTGGAAGGTGTTGTGCTTGCCAAGGCTGGCCTTGGCCACACTTGGAGTCTGTTGCTGCATCAGTGCAGATTTAGGGGGTAAATAGAGGCTGTGATTGCTTCAGAGCTGTTTTCTTCAGTCTCAGATAAACAGAGTCAAGAGAAAATCAGTTCAGAGTGAGTTTTGTCAGCTTCAAAAGAGATTCATTTCTCGTGTTGTCAGTCACGGGAGACTGATGGCTGAGATTACTGAGGAAAGCAAGGCCTGTGGGCATTAAAACAGATACTGTTACTGGAACTCAGGGTTTAAAGATGAGATTTAATCTGGAACGTGGATTTGTGCAACATTGCTCCCCCCTTCCAGTTTCTTGCTTGGGAGGCCTGGTTCCCATGGGCACATGGAGCCTCCTGCACTCTATTTGCGTTCATCAGCTGTCTGATCGACACCCAAATCTGTATGCAAGAGAGCCAGGGCTCACACAGCTCAGCAGCTCCTCTGTGCTGAAACCCAAACAATGCCTCATGGTATTGTGGCATAATGAAAGCTGGTTGTGCCACCCAAAGCATCTGCTTTCTAACCTTTACTCATGGTAATCCACCATTGGACATGTATGCAAGTTCTAGGTATAGTTCATGGTAAGTGAGGAGGCAGAGCTGAGTCCCAAGCTCTGGGTATTTTTATTGCTTTAATAAAAGGCAGTAGAAGGCATTTAAATAGCCTCCTGAGAAGCATTGAAAGAGTAAAGTCAAAGGCTGCAATTCCATATTTCATGATGTGGAATAAAACTGGTTGTGTTTGTGCTGCAGGGAGGTTCGCACAGCACTGACCTTCCAGAGTCCTTTTCTGCCATGTGTGAGGCTCAATGACAAACCTGAGAGTTTCTCCCAGGGGCTGATTTTATTTTCGATTGTTCCAAAATTGCATCCTGAATTTTGGAGTGGCATATCCCTAGAAAGTTGTCATTTTGCAAGCTTTGCTCTTGGTAGAAACTCTGATGTGCCTATTGGGAATGCCCTGCCTATCTGCAGTGGAGTGATGGACAGTTTTACATCTTTGCCTTTCCCTGATTGCTTTGGATGCTTCATGTTGGAGTCCTCAGTAAAGGAAGGAGATCGACCTATCAAAGTGAGTCCAGAGAAGGCCACCAAGATGATTAGAGGGGTGGAGCATCTCTCCTGGCAAGGAATTGCTGAGAGAATTGGGATCATTCAGCCTGCAAATGAGAAGGTTTAAGGGTCACATAATTGCATCCTTCCAGTATCTGAAAGGAGCCTAAAATAAAGATGGAGAGATTCATTTTACAAGGGTCTGGATTGACAGGACAAAGAGGAACAGCTTCAAACTGACAGAGAGTAGGTTTAGATTAGATATTAGGAAAAAATTCTTCCCTGTGAGGATGGTGAGGCCCTGCCACAGGTTGCCCAGAAAAGGTGTGGCTGCCTGATCCCTAGATGTGTTCAAGGCCAGACTGAATGGAGTTTTGGGCAACCTAGTCCAGTGGAAGGTGTTCCTGTCCATGGCAGGAGGTTTAACTAGGTGGTCTTTAATGTCCCTTCCAATCCAAACCATGCTATGATTCCTTGCTACAAAGATTTCTGCCCTACTTCCATCCCCCCTCCCTCTTCCCCACCACCTCCTCTTCCATTCAGTAAGTGTCTCTAACATACGATCAGAGCATATTCTTTGTGACACCGACACTTCTGCTTCTTCACTCCAGCAGCCTCAGTAACTGTGGGATGGGAAATCTGTCGTTTAACCGTGCTCTTTGCAGTCACAGAAGAGAAGTAATTACAGTGGCCATAATTGACTGACTGCAGAGCCCTGCCCATGCAGCCATAAATACCGCATGCTTAGGGCCAGGCGCAGTGTAACCACTCAGGGTCTCTCCTCTTCTTCCAGGAGGCCCAGATCCAGTTCTCTTAAGAAGCTAACAAGGATGTCAGGCTGATGCCTTGAGGATCCAAGTCTTCTACAAAAGAGCTGCTGGTCAGCTGAAGTCCTGGAGGTCTCTCCTGAAACTCTTTCAAGGGATCCTAGCACGGCAGGCATTGGCAAATCCAGTGCTGCCTGCTTCTGCCTGGGTTCCCAGCCTTCCCTTTCTCCCACTGCTGCCAGGCTCAAGCATGGCTTTTTTTTTTTCATTAGCAGTGATGCAGGCAGAGCAGGGCCAATTACTCACTGCTTTATGCTTGTTGGAAAACCCACCCAGGACTGGTAATAGCCATTAAGTGAGGGTGCAGCTTTAACTATGTGCCATTACATTAAGTTTCAAGTTGATATATGGCCAGAGCAAATTGAATTCCTGCTGCTATCCTGCCTGACATTTGTTACATTACAGTGCCTGCTCTTTTGTTTTTGAGTCAATAGCTGCTGCTTTCGAGAAATATGGATTATTAGAATTTATAGCCCGTCCTACGCGTCTTTTCAAACACTCATATCCTTTTATCATTTCATTTTGTTGTTATTCTGCCCAGCACAGTTTGTATTTCTTCAGGTTTTAGCACCTGGGACTCTTGATACTTGTGCTAAATCAATACCCTTTGTCCTCATTGCTTTAATATACACAACCATTTGTGTGATGCATGAATTGCAGTGAGTTTTCCTGCGATAGTCATTTACTCCTCCTGCACAAGCATTCCTTCCCTTGTCTTCGTGCAGGTCATGCTTTGCAGTAAATATCACACATCTACATTTAAATTCCTTTATATGATGATTTCCAGGCACCTGGCTGCACACGGGAAAGTGAATTTGCTGGCTCCTTATCAGGAGGGTAACACAGGTTTGTCAGTATTCCAAGGCCTTATGGAAAGTGCTGGCATACTGAGTTTAAAAATATCCACCTTTTGCTCTTATGATGGGTTCACATCTTCAAAATCTTTGATTTAATGCAGCCACACCTTTTCATAAAGCAGATATGAAGAATGTCAAGAGCAATAAGAGGGTAAAAAAGGCTTTTGGAATTTTGTTCAAATGTCAGTAGCAATTGACGTTGTCACTCATTGGTTGACAATGAGGGAGAGACTTGTGGGAGAGGAATTGCTCAGTGACTGTCCCACAGACAGTATACTTGGGCCCACCCCTGCAGCTCAGAGTGGATTTACAGCGAGAGCAGAGCACAGCCAGTGCTGTTACTTTATCTGCTCTGCCCTTCTGTGGTGATGGAGATGTTCCCAAGGTCGTTCATCTCACACCTCTTCTGTGTGGTGGATACTGGAGCAGGCCAGCAAGGTACATGGCAGAGACTAGGCTTTGTTTGGACATCATTCCTCTTTTCCTCTACTTGCTGTGGGAGTCCAGGATGTGTAAAAAGAGCAAAGCTGTGCATTCCCTCTGAATTTTATACATTATCAGGAAGTACAGGAAAGACAAGAAATATGAAGGCATGCAAGATGAGGTCAGAGAAAGGGAAGGCTTAGTTTGACCAGTCTGCATTTCCTACACAAGAAGGAAAGCCTTACCCTATGGCCATCACCCTTTTCCAGATGCTCCTCTTCTCCTCTGCTCCATACACTGGCAGTCCTTCATTCCCTACCTCCCTCCTGTTCCCTGTGGCCATCTCATGAGCTTCCTCTCCTTCAGGCCCTCAACTTGGGCTGCTCAGCTTCATGGTGCAGTGTTTCAAGCCCCTGTGCTGCTCCCCGCAACTGCTGCCAGGCTGCCCCAGTTTTGTGGATGCCTCACAATCATCCCACAGTCCTGCTCCCTTCCTGCCACCGCCCGTGCAGAGCATGGCCCCAGGCCTGCCTTCCCACTCCAGAGGTGACAATTTAACCAAGTGTGATTTCCAAGAGTGATGAGCATGATTTTGAATGTCTCATTGAAATGCAGGGCAAATCCTTCATCCCCAAAGGGAGATATGTTAAATACTGTTTCAGAATTAATCTATGGAGCGTGAATCTCCCTCACTGTGGCAGGGAGAGGCACCACAGCATTCTCCTTTGTCTCCATGTTCATGGCAGTCTCTTGGTTTATCTCTGCCGTTGCTGCTCTTCAGGACTCTCCCTCCCTGTCCTGCCCATGAGAAATGAGATGTCAGCTCTTTTCAGGGTATTCTTGATAATATATTTTCCATGTAAATAAATGGCAGTGATTTACCTATCAGCCACATTAATTGAAGTAGAAACAGGAAGAAGCAGGAAAAGGGGTGATCATTACTAGAAGTGGAATCTAACTCCTCTGACTCAGGGAGGAGGTGAACCAGCCCAGCATGTGACCTTGACAGAAGGGTTTTCCATGAGATGTAAGTCCTCCCCTAAATCCTTTTATATTCCCAGTACAGCCTTTTCCATCATATGCAATTTCAGACCTTCAGATGAACCACCCATGTCGCAGACCCAGGAGGCAGAGCCCAGCAGGGATGTCAGAAAGTCCTTCAAAAATCTGTCAGCACAGGTGGCACATGCCTGCGTGTTCTGTGAAACATAAATGCTCCTGAATATAAAGATTATTTACATTCCCAAACAACGCTGCCGAACACTTTTAAGATGCACTAACGGTGCTTCTCTCTTTCCACTGTGCTTGCTGATAAAGGGCCATAAACAAGCTTGACACATTTATAATAACCTTTCTCCCCTCCCTATTCCCTGTTTCTCCCCTTCCTCTTTTTCCTCTCTCTGAGGCTGGATTGGGTAAATTTTTATACTACTGCCATTAGCTGGGATATATTGTTTGATAGGAGAAAATAAAATGTCGAATCTCATTTTATATTTATTTTTATTTGCTTGTTCTAGTGGCAGCTGCTTCAAATGCCAGCAGCGGATGTTTAGGTTTAAAATTTTGTTTCCCCCAGCTTTTTTCCCTTTTCTCTGTTCATTTTCTTCCCATTTTCCTGTATCTCCCTTCTAAAAGGTCATCGTAAATGATGCAAGGATACATGCTTTTGGAGGTTGTTTTTATCACTTATCAGCCTGTTCCAAAGGCCATTTAGTCTTCTAGGCAAAGGTTGTAGTTTTCAGCCTCCACGTCCCATTTGCAAAGGAAAAATGGATGCTCCATTTCTAGGTATATAAATTAGGTATAGATATAGATATAAACAAAAATGCTAACTCATCGAAAATAGAAGATCCTTGTAATTTCTTTGTCTCCAGTCTGAAGAGGTCTCAGGTTCACCTTTTTTCATGTCACCTGTTTCTCTCAGAGGTATTGACGGAAGTGCCACATCTAACGATTCCTCCTCCATCCAGTATTGATGGTGCTGTAGAAAGGCCTTCGTGCTGGAGATGAAAGGCAAGGGTGGGCGAGCTGTTCCTCTGGGGCTGCTCTGGAGGCTTTTTTGCTCAGTAACTCATGTCTGTGAGAGGGGTTTGTGTGCAGTGAGAAGTGGGGCACAAGGGTCTGCACTGGGGGCCTGCAGAGTTGAAAGAGTGCATTTTTTGGAGCCATCTGGCTCATCCTGGCTTTGCAGTTCTGTATCCATAATGATAAAGCACTTATTTGTTTCATCTTCCCTTGAAGCACTGGCTAGATGGAGAGAAATGGACCTGGCCTGGAATTGCTCATGCCCTGGCAGGAAATGAAGCCTTGGTGAGCTACACTCAGCCACTGACACTGAGTAGGTCTTGCTTGGGGGTGCTGATTCCAGGAAATCTGGCAAAGATGCAGCCATTAAGCTGCTGTACAAGTAAACATTATGTAAGACTTGATTAAGGTAAGGTGAAAACATACCTCACCTCTCCACACTTTGTCTTAGTTCCATAGTATATATAACTGTGTGTATGAACATGGTAAGGGCAGGACAGTTGATCACGGTATGCAGGCCTTAGATGGAGCCACTTCCAGGGCTTGAGTCTTTCAGATCAGAGTTGAGGAAAGATTTTTTTATGATTGATGCATTAAAATCGCTGCTTCTCCTCTCCACTTGGTGTATTTTGTTGTACATGGTCAATAAATTTGCAGAGAAATGGCTGTGGTTATGAGAATCACACAAGGAATAATTAAATGGCCTAATTGTAAAGTTTATTATCTTCAGCTTTATACTCATCAGTGTGATATATTCTATCACACCTCATAGTGGAGGGCAATGATTATGAAAATCTGACACATCCATGGACTCAGCAGGTGAATCCAGCCTAATCCAAATTTGATGAGCTGATCCTACCACACATTAACTTCTCCCTCACTCATGGTGGTCTTTGATATGGTCAAAGACTGAAGAGATTGGAGAAGGGCATGATAATATACAAAGGATAAATCATGAGGCATCTGCAGCATAGAGAAAGCTGGGACCATTTTAACTTTGGTACCACCTTGGCCATTTACACCCATTCTGGGGGTTGTGTCCAAGCATTTCATCCTCTGTGGCCCTGGCTGGAGTTCTGTGAAAATAAGCCTGTGGTAGATATCCTGGGGCTCCTGTCAGCACTAAAGGCTGCTGCTGTCTTAAAAATGAGGAAGGAATTAAGTGTCCTCTCTAATGTGACACAAAACCCTCATCACCCAAGCCATTTTCTAGTGTATTAATATTAATTTTGCACTAATGTGGGATGAACACATTTCAGTGTTTGGCCAGAGCACATTTGTCATTTTTATGTCATACTCACAGAATGCATCAATGTGATATAGTGTGTATTTTACCATAATAGTAGACAATATACCTCAGTATTTCATTTGGACAAGTAGCAAGTATGAGGTGAGGAGACAGTCACTGCTGGACAAGGGTGAGCTCAGGAAAACAAAAATAAATTAAAATATATTAATCTGGAATGAAAAGCCATTTCTCCAGTAAATTAAAAGCAGCAGCCTTCACCTCTTGTTGAGTTGTCCTATTAGGCTGCCTTGGCAAAGCTTAGCCAGGGACATTGTCAGGATGTAACTTCAGGTGTTGTGAGTCTGGAGACAGGTGGCAACATCCTTTGCAAAAGCCAGAAACTGAGTGTGACAGTGCGTAGGGAAGGACAGGGCTGTGGGATCTGAGGTGGAACTAGGTGGGCTTGGTATCCTTTGCCGATGTATTATAGGAGGTACCATGGTTCCAGAGCATGGCTGTGGCAGGGTGAGGTGCCTCTGTGTGTTGGGAGGGTGGTAGGGAGGAAGGGAAGGAAAGAGGGTGTGTAGAGTGCTCAGTGGAGGCTGTGGGGCAAGGAAGGAGGGAGAAGGGGCCCCAAAAGGACCAATGAAGTTATGGTTACTGAATGGACTTTTCCCTATTGCTTTATTTGTTCCCATGTTTTGCCCTGGGCACTGATGTTTAGTAATTTAGACCAAAGGGATCCAAAGAGTTGCTGTAAAGGGTAGTTCAAAAATCAATGGATGTTAGAAAGGGTCAAATGATGCCATAAAGAGATTAACAGCAGCATTGAGAGATGATATTCCCCTGACTGTAGAGCTGGCCCTGAGAGCTTTATGACAGAGAAAGAAAAGAGCAGAGGTAGCCCATCACCTCTTTCCCTGCTTGACTTCGCCCCCTCCCCACAGCACAAGGCTTTTTGAGGAGAAAGGAGGCAGGACTGTTAAGGGCAGCAAGTAGGGAATGGCCATGAAGATGGGAATGAGAGGAGACAGGCAGGTGGACCACGCCGCTGCTTGATGAATTCTTCTAATCCAGACAAACTGCACCTCCATTGACAGTCCCTGCTAAATCACCCAGGAGGAAATGACTTACTCAGCAATCAGCCACAGGTTTATAGCATGAAGGTCAGATTTTACAAAGGGTTCCCTGGAAATACACGGGGGAAACGCAATATGGCTGTGTGTCACTCTCCTGGGCAAAACCAGGACAGGCAGCATGTGAGGCAAGGGACAGATCCAGCCTTTCCCCCCGATGCTTTCTTCCCAAATCCATCTGTATGGCCTCCTCACTGAGTAAGGGAATAAAATCAGGAGCACAGCTCAAGGGACCTGAGGGATGAGGCAGAGGTGACATTTGGTAATCAGCTGAATGTCCTTGTCAGGAGCCAGAAAACTGCTTTCTGGAGATTTGCTTTTTGCTTCATTTTCAGCTGTTCATTTGTTCTCATCACTGACAATGCTCCCATGTAGAAGCACGTTGAATTGGGCAGCTCTGTTTTCTCTTTCTGTTCCAGGACACTGCCTCTCTTGGTGAGGACAGACAGAAGAAACCACTGGCATGTTTTGCTTAGAAAGCACTCTCAATGCACAAATCTCTGCTCAGGACATGGAGAGGGACCACTACCTCAGGTTTGAAGTTGGCTGGGCTCATGGAAAGAGACTGAAGGAAGTGAAGAGCCTAAACCCGTGTGTTCAGCAAGGATTGTCTGGGAAATCTCAGCCCAACCCTTCTGGGAAGGTTTTCCCCTTGGAGAGAAGCCAAAGCCAGCTTCCTCAAGGCCCAGCTGATGCTAGGGGATGCTGGGCAGGACCCAGTGACCTGGATACAGGGATCTTCCTTCAAAGTATGTCGCAAGGACAGCTTCCTAAGCCTTGCCTTGGTGACAGTTTATGGCAGGATAAAGCCAAGTTAGATAATAAGTGATGTTTTCCTGGCCATTGCATTGTAGATCTTAGTGTTGCAGGAAGTTCAAAAATCACATCCAGAGATACTTGATGTTTCCTGGATTAAGGGTACTTTCCTCTGGGTATTGCAAGTGGCAGGTCTGGGTCTGGCTGGAGCCAAAAATGTGGTGGGTCTTCAGGAGGAACAGGAACCTTTCAGATCTGGTAGGACACTCTCAAAGATGGAAAGAACACGTGGAGAATGGAGCTAAATTTGGTGCTGCACTTAAGCAAAGCAATGTGTGAATCAGTGTTACTGGAAGAGATGGGTTGAAGAGCCAGAAGACTCATGTACCATATTAGTAAACCAAAAGGGAAAAGAAAGAGGTGGGTAAACCTCAGGAAAAGATGACCTTGAACCACTGTTCTTTAAACCCAAGACAGCATCTGTTTACTGGAAGAGACAGCTGCCATTTTATGTGGGAGCAAGCCAACTTCCCCCAGGAGGAACCTCTTTCCCTTGTCCAGAGGGACATCTTTTGCTCCAATTTTATTTTTGAATGCAGCAGAGGACCCTGGTGGCCTTCAGAATGCCTGGTCCTACCCAGGGAAGCATTGTCCCTACTGGGAAAAGAGCAGGGCATCTCATTTCCTCCTGCCATTCCTATACCCGGGGACAAAGTCAGGAGCCCTGAGCAGGTCTTCCAGATCCTGGCATGGACCAGCAGTTTGACCTTTATCAGTTTCCAAGGAAAGCAGCATTTTACTGACCAGCTTTAAACTTACCTTATGTGCTGTATTATCTCTTCTCTCTCTTGCTTTGCCCCTTGATACCAGTATGCTATTTAATCTTGCTTCTGATTCTCCCATATTCTTCCCATTTTTTCTCCTCTTCCATGTCCTACTGGCCCCGACCCTACTCACCTGCCAGCCAGTGATGCTGGGGCCACCTCCTGTCCTGCCCTCGGTAAAGATTTCTTTTCCTGCCTCACACCCAAGTGACAGCAGATGAGAGAGTAAGGTGCTGCCACAAGACTTCTGTGCTTGCTTCCATCAGTGCTTCCTGCAGAGTCTGGGCGATTATTATCTCTGTAAATTCTCTGAAAGAAGTATAGTGATAAAAGGATTAAGTTGGACATATTTTATTTTATTTATTTATATCTTGCTGCTCCTCCTCCCATCCCCCTTGACAAGCTGTGGAGCATATTGTGCTGCAGCTGCTCCAGGGAGGAGCGGTAACATGGGGACCAGGGGATGGTGCAGAGGGGTCCAGGAGTAGGCAGAGAGCACAGATGAGTGTTTGTACAAGGGGTTCTAGAGGCTAGGGCAGGGGAGCAACAGACCCCACCGAGAAGAGGCTGAGGATACAGGGAAGCAGCTTGTTTTCCTTTTTGTCTCCTGAGAGTTCCTCTTTCCAAGACAGGGGTAGAGAGTCCATAGAAATGGGGTCATGGAGCTGGAGCTGGAGCTGGAGCTGCTCAGAGCCAGAGTTTCAGTGCGTTATGAACCAGGAGGGCAGGTGGAGCATCTCACGACAGGAACTGTTGTGCAGAAATCCCACAAATTACTGCTTGTCTGGGGCCCATGAGAGCAAGCTGCAGTGGCACAGCACTGTTCCCCACGAGCAGTGTTTGCCAAGCTGTTCCTACAGCAGATCCCTGCAGATGCTTCTGGAAGCAGCCTATTCCCAGCTGAAGTTAATTTCAGGTCTCCATGTATGTCTGCTAAATAGCTAACAACCTACAGACTTGTACAGGCAATCTAGTCCTGTCTGGGAACTTGCAGAGCCCTGCCTGAATCCGTGGCCTCCATAATGTCCCTTATAAGACCTCTCACGATGGGAAGTCCGGGTGCCTTCCAGCCCTGCTGGTGGCATGAGAGCTGGATGGGACTTTACACAAGATGGGGGTTCAGAGCTATGCAAAGCACTTTACCCCAAGTGCTCAGGTTTTGGTACTTCACCCTTTCCCAGCTCCTTGGCACAGAGGGAGCAATACATGATTGCAAACGCTCCTTGGATTGAGCCCTAAAGAAATGAAGCTGGAGATTACTTTCTTGGCAAAGATTCCTCTCTAAAGCTCGTTTGTACCAAGGCTGTATATTTTCTAGTAAATGTGATGAGCCATAATCCAGTCCGGTTCGGGGCGGGGGGTGATGTGAGATGGTTTGTGCTGATACAACTGAACTTTGGTCTCTCCCATGCAGTTCATTGGTGACAGTCCCTGCCTTATGCCATTTTCTGAACCGTATCCAGGATCATCTGGGATACTGCTGACTGGCGCAGGTCAGCCAAGCATGTCACGGCTTGGATGGCCATGACAGTGCCTGAAGCCTGTGCCCTGGCCCTGGTTTAGTTACCAGTTCATCTCTCTGAGATACTTTTGCAGAATAAAAGGAGTTTTGCAGACCTAGTGGTTGGAACCAGGTGCGTGGGCTTTTTTTGGAGTGCTGCTCACTGGCAGCACAGGGTCAGGGAGCAGGAGCAAGGGTGAGGTTGGAAGAGAGTGAGAAACTTTGGATAGAGAGGTAAGAGTGGTTTGTGGCACACTGGGAAGCCTCAGCAAGCGGGAATGGAGGCAGGAGGACCCTCTGTAGTCTCAGTGCTGGCATGATTGCACTGTATCAATGGGAGGAACTTGGCACCTGCCATCTCACTGAGTGCTGCATGGAGACAAATCAGCTGCTGTATTTATATGACTAAAGAGACCCAGGAGCACAATTATTCAGGAAGTGAAACAAAAGGATGGCAGCTTTTGGGCCAATACCTTCAGCAGTCCTCGGAATATGTAAGCAATTCAGGCAGGTGAAGGAGCAGTTAAAACTATGTGGAATGATAGTATATTCCCCCGGGCCTCTAGGAACGTGAACTAGCCCTAAAGGGGCAACAGCTGCACCATGATATTGCCTTAGGAAGTCCTATGCCTGGGGTGGCATTGCAGTTATTTGCCTGGTAGGCATGTGGTGGCCTTGGTCAGTTCTTGCCATTCGTTCTGCCTCATGCTGCAGCTGCAAAGCAGCTGATGTCTGCTGGGCTATTTGTGCTTCTGGACTTCATCCTCCATCTCTACTCCCAGAGTTAAAGGACCTCTCTAGGTTTATGGTCAGCAGCAGATGCTGTAGGTGGGACGTGACCCACTGGATGTCACCTCTGAGAGGCAGGGTTCTAGGCCAGGGGTTCTAGGCCAGGGTAAATGTGCTGCCTTTGCAGCCCAAGGCCAGACCCACAGTCTAAGCAGAAGAAATAGTTTTGTCTTTTGAAGGCATTCGAGAGATGAAGCTACATCAGTCAGGACTGTCTCCCACGGACTCCTGTCCTTCCTTGGAAAATACAACCCAGGTGAGATGGGCAGCTGTCACTGGAAGGTCACTTGAGAGACAGACATTTCACAGCCTGACACATCTCTACCTAAAGTCAGGGTGATCCTCCCTGGGATGGTGGCTTTTTCCCCAAATCTCCTCCTGGCCTTTGCTTTTCCCTACCTCCTCTGCTCTGCCATCTCTACCTTCCCTTCCATTAGTGCCCACAATGAGCAGAAGGAGCAATCCAGCATGGCCCAGTTTAATATTCCACAGATCTTCACACACTGATAAATGAGAACTAGAGAGGGAGGGAGGGGGTGGGAGCTGGGTGCATGGGGGGGAATATAAAGCCCTGAGCCTGTATTCAGAGCAGCAGAGATAACAATAAGCGAGAATAATAGTCTAACAAGTCAGAAATGTCACACGCGATCTGGTGCCATTAACACAACATGGATCTGAAATATCACATAATTAGTTTTGTGCCTGTTGTTCTGATTTGGAGAGAAAAATATTAAAAGGAAGAGATTTGGGGGGGCAGAAAGGGGAGTGCCAGCAAAGTGAACTCATAAAAGGGTGAAGCCTACAGCATCTAATGTTTTTGGAATAGTATAATAAACCTCTATCTCCTTACTCATGTTTGAGGCAGAGATTTTTATCTGGCAGTACAGGATAAAAAGAAACGAGAACTTGAAAAGGGTAGATAAAATTGCGATTGATCTCTCTAGGGCTGACTTGCCTCCTTTCAGGGAGGCTTGTGGGCCTCATGCATTGCTCCACCACTGAGACACATGATCCACACCCCTTCCCATGCCACCTCACTAAAAGATGAAAAAACTTGATGTTTTCAGGACTCCTTTCCCCATCTTTTTATAACCCAGTACACAAAGCCCATGTTTGAAGGCTGTGAAATGACTCAGAAGCTGTTTGTCCCCTGAGAGTAGGCTAATGCATGGGTGTTTGAGGGTGTCCCACTGCTGCTGAGGCATGTGAGTCTCTGTGGCTTCAGACAGGCTGCTCAGAATGTTTGGCCTTGTGGGCTGGTGAGTACCACCAGCTGCTGAGAGCAAAGTTCCTGCCTCTGCCTGCACAGCTCACTTCATGCTGGGGGCATTTTTTGTCTTTCTGAGGGGTACAGGCACTATCAGAAGAGATAGAAATGCCCAGATCTCAGTGGGATGGGCACTGCTTGGGTACAGGGGTATAAGTACTGGAATACAGCTCTTCCTTTTCTCAAAGGTGTTAGGAAAAGGGAAAAATACAAATACCTCAGGAGACAAACAATGTCAGTCATTTCCCGTCTGTTGGGGTGCAGAACCAGGTGTACATGTCAAACCCTTGTGAGACTGTGGTTGTGTCAACTGTACACCTGACTTAGGTTTCTATATTAGGTGACTAATTAGTCTATTTGGTGACTGTACACTCCTTTTCTACAGGAGCTGCCCCTTTCTGCATATCTCAAACACACTTCTCTGGTGCAGGAGGACTTGAATGGGTGGGGGGATTGTACAAGTACCCACCTCTCTTTCCTGGAACAACTTCAAATCTAGGTTGAATGGAGCTTAGAGCATCCTGGTCTAGTGGAAGGTCTCCCTGTTCATGGCAGAGGATTGGAACTAGAGAAGCTTTAAGGTCCTTTCCAACACAAACCATTCTATGAGTCCTTTAACTTAGCATTTTCCCCATCAACATGATCATGACACGGATGGGGAAGGATTTCTTATGCATGCTTCGTTTAAACATTCCTTTTTCCACATACCTTTTCCAAAAAAACCATTTAACTCCGGTGCTCAATGGGACATGAACAAGCTTGTTGCCTCTTATTTCAATGAGAACCTGGAGCTGCTTGTACTGAATCAGGTGTGGATTTCATTATCTCATCTGGCAGAAGCATCTTCTTCCTTCCCTGGCAGCGTGCTGGCCCATGGGAGGTTGATGGGGGCCTCAGTCCTGCTCCTGTAGGCAGGCGCTAATCATCCATTGGTGCTTTTCCAGGCTGAAGGACCTCGTGGTGAAAAGTGGTGGAAGCCGGATTTTCTGGGTCCTTCCAAGGATTGTATTATGGAGAGGAGACGGGGAGGATGTTTGCTCCTGCTGCTTGCTCTCGCCCTGTCACTGCAGAACAGATTCACACACAAACTGAGGTCCAGCCCCTTTCCCTGGTCTCTCCCAGTGTGGGTGAAGGGAGAGAAGAGGAGATGTGCTAACCACAAATTTGAATTATAATGCAAAACAAAGCTTTCGGCCATTTGTTTAAGCGCCAATTGCTAATCACTTTTAAACATATTCTGGGAAAGAGGTGCTTTCAAACAAAAGCGGCACTCCTTGTGCCAAAGACACGGGTTGCTTTGTCCAACTCTTGTCTCTGGAGGATGCCTGTAGGATTGGGATTCAATTAATTCAGCCCCAGAGGATCCATCGGTTTGCCTGCTAACGGCCGGGCACTGACAGCAGTGTGACAGCAACGCTGATCTATTGCTCACTGCTCTGGCCGGTCATGACAGGAGGCTGCTGTCACCTAGGGCTGTCACCCCCAGAGCCAAAGCCTTTTCCATGGAATGAAGGATTCACAGAAGGCTGAAGTGCAGCTGCCTCTGGGCTGGAATGCAGCAGCTGTTTAACAGAAATCTGCTCCCCGCATTTGCACAGGAAGTGAAAAGTATTTCTGCATTTTGTTAACACTGAACAGAAGTGATAAATATTAGGACTGGAGAATAAGTGAATTTTACGTTTGACAAGAAAGTCTGTGGTGTCAGTTTTTCTCTCAACTCCAAAATGAATGTTAAAAATTCTGATAAAGCATATGTTCTTCCAAAATTAAATATTTCATTTTTATTTCGGCCTTTGCAGATTGCCAGTATTTTTGAAATACAAACACAATAATTTTTTTGAAAAAATAATTTTGAACAAGGAATTTTAGTCTTTCCAAACCACTTTGTTTCATTTTTTCTTTTTTTAAATGGAAAGGCTATTGAACAGTTGGTGTAACATTAGTATTTTCTGAGATATGTTGATTTAAATTAATAAAATTGATTAATTTTTTTGGTGGTAAGCAATGCTTTGATGAAAAATTTCTGATCTGCTCTAGTGAGATGAACAAGGCTTGTTTTATGTATTGGTCTCTATCTACAGAGTGAGACTGGCTATTGCTAGAAGCAAAGGGAAGCTTGCATGAGCAATGCTATCAAAAAATCATTAAACACATAACTTTTCTGTGTCATACATCAATGTAAAAAAATGATTTTTTCTGGAATTTGCAGGGAATTTTTTCAGAATGGTGCAAGAAAAAAAATAGACTGCAAGATGAGCTTGATAGTGCTAACTCTCCTATGCCTTTCAATCTGCTTGAGTTCTCAGCACATCAGCTCAGCCCTGACTCATTACGACAGACAGACCCCTAACACTCAGTCAAATGTCTGGTGAGAGTACAGGCCCCAGGAAACTGGGCAAACCTCCCCAGTTTTGTGAATTTGGGCTTCAAGGCTGAAATTAGTCTTGACCCAGCCAAGAGGCTTAGAAAGAAGGTTCAGGAGAGGTTAGAGATATGTTAATACAGAAATTTCAGGTGGTAGGAATGCTAGGGTGGGCTGGCACACTAATCATGTCCCTTGCTCACCCCGGAGTGCTTGCAAATAGGTGGTACTGGCAGGGTCAGCAAGGAATCCTGATGCCAGGTGAGTATTGCAGCACCTGGAACTGGCAACGAGGTAATAAACCTGGTTGACCAGAGGAGTAATTGGGCTGCTGGGGAGAGGTGTGCAAGTAAAGAGAAATTTGGGGAGGAGTTCTGGTCTGTTGCTTTAGCTTCAGAGGGGTAAAAGCCTCTGCAAAAGCCTGAGAAGGACTATGAATAGTTGACAATTTGAACTGGAACAGCTCAGGAATTGAAGGTATGCTTTAGTGGAGGCGTTTTGGTGGTGGTTGGCTGGAGAGGAGGGCTCCCCTAGCCCTCATTTCTCCTTTCTCTCTCCAGTTGGACTGTGATGGCAGATGGTGCTACACCAGCCCGGTAAGTAGGGGCAGGCTGGTGGTGTATGGTGAGGGGCTGCTCTGAACTGTGCAGGCTGGTGCCAGGGGACAGGGGCTTATTGGCCTCGAGGGGTTGGGAGGGGTCTATGTGTGCTTGGCTTCAGAGGAAAATAAAAGCTTAACTGCCGGGGGCAGTGGACTGTAGGACTGACTGCTTCCTGAGCTCAGAGGGGCAAACATGACTGTTTTTCCACCTTTATGGAAGTTATATTACCAACTCTTTCCTGAGAAATGGCCTGTAAATCATTTGATGTGAAGAATGAAGGAAAAAAAAGTAAGCTTGCTCCATCTGGTTTGCAGCCCTTTGAGGACCACTCTCCCTGCCTGTAGCCATAAGTGTTAGAAGCATCCCGTCTCCTTCAGTTGATTCAGAAAGTGAGGTTAAGTGCAGAGCCGAAGACTCCAGGACCTGAGGGTATGCAATTCCCTGAACTCATAAAATCATGACTTGGCAAAACTGTGCTAGCTGCAGAGCTGTTCATGCTCTTAACCTGTATTTCTCCTAAGCCAATTAGGCTGAGTTTCTAGTGAGGGCAGTAATGGCTGTGCACACTCTTTTGAACCAATAATGTAGGTGGCTGGAGCAGACGAGTGGCCTGCTAATGAGGGAGCTGCCTGCTAGCCGTGCATAGCTAATGACCCTGGCTCCAGCAGTCCATGGCTAGGCAGAACAAAAAAATCTATTTCCAAGTGCTTCATTACCATCCAGCTACACTCAAGTGAACAGCTCGGTTTGGTGGGGAGAGGGGTTGGCAGTGTGGCTGCTCGGTGGGAAACATAACACGTTTTCCCTCTGTCACTCTGGATCAGCCTTGGTGCCTCTTTGGGCATTGCTATTCTTTCCCCTCCCTGCCTTTGCAGTAGTGCTGCTCCAGGGATAGCGTTGAGAGTGAAATTAGTTGTGATACATGCTGCAGGTTATGATGGAGAGGAGGCACAACATCTAGAGGGTTTAGTGCCACGGTTTGAAAATGCCTGCCTGGTTAGTGTCTGTCTCCTCTTCAGCCTCTTCTTAGGGGCTAACACCTGTCTGAATTTGGGGAGGGAGCTCTAGAAGCAGGCAAGCCCAAGGATAAAAGGTTTGTAGTCCCTGTGAAACACGGATTTCTCCAGGATTCATCCTTATCTGTTGAAACCAGCACTAAAGATATAGGCAGGCCTGGATTCCCGGGCTTGGGCTGGGTGCACGTCTGCACTGAGAGAAATGCACCTCTGGAACTGGGATGATGTAGTGTAGGATATAGGGAAGCACTGATGTAAGCAGCCAGACTCCGAGTACCTGTATGCCAAAGCCCAGGCATGAAGGAGGCTGTGTCAGCATCCTTAGAGGGGCTGGGCTTGCTGTGTGTGACTCTGTCTCCTGATAATGTGATGGGGGGGGGGGGGGGTGGGCAGGGTACAAAAATCTGCTGAAAGAATTCTTCCTTTCAACAGATTCAACTCTTCTTGCAGAGCTCCTGTGTGTCTCCCCTCCCACTTGAAATTATAAATACATTTTTCAGTGAATTACTGAAAACTTCAAGCTTTCTGCTATAAAGACTCTATCTTCAAACCAGATTATGCTAGCTCTACATGTGGCAGTTGATTTAGCCTCATCAGGTTGTTGCCATTGGTAAAATGTATTGAGATGCCTCCAAGATGCTAAAGAAATATAAATGATTGCTATTAGGCTAATTTATTTCTATTTAGCAGAGAACAAATATATTTTTAAAAGGATAATGGCAAATTAAAAATCCTATTAAGCAAATTCGCTTAGTAACAACTTGGGCTTGGATCCCACAGTCACTTAAATGCACACACAACCATACTCAAGAGTGCAGGCCCAAAGAAATCTTAAGTCTCTGTGGGATCAAGAGTATGGATATTAAATGTAAAATAGTTGAAAGTAGAAAAACCCCACCGAATTAGTCTTTTGCTCTTGGCACTGCTAGTCTCCTCCTTACTCACTGCCTTTGCTTGGAAAATTAAAATCAGTGAGGTCAGTTTTACTTCTGTTTCTAGTCAGTGTCAAATGAGCCTCAACACTGGTTTTAGCAGGAGTATGGTATTGATCCCACCTCTGATCTGTGCCACTCAACATTGGCAGCAGAAAGACACAGGCAGTGCCTGTCTGTGTGCTGGGTCAGGCAAGTTGTGCTCTTCCTTGGAGATCTTCTGGGGATCCACAGGATGCAATGCTGTGCCCTCACTTAAATAAGGAAGGATTTGGGAAGATGGCCACTGCTGTCCAGTGTGGATGGGCTGTGCTACAAAGGGCTGGCTAGTCAGGGCAGTCCAAAGCAGGATTCACTAATGAAAGGTTATGCTTAAAGCTCTTCTTCTTGGTGTGCTGGATGAGCACAGTCAAACTTCTTCAGGTGTTTCTTGACTTACCTGCCACACCTGTGCAGCAGCAACAGCTCATGTTTTGCTGTGTGTAATTCCCACATCCCTGTTGAATGAATGTTGCGTGGCCAAATATGGTACTCTCTGGACCTGTGCCCTGGGATTTCTCGTCCATGACTGGCTAGAGTTTTCATTTGAAGAGATCCAGCTTTTATTTGATTCCTGGCCTAAAACCAAAATATATGGTGCCACCCTTATTTCCATTGCTTGGAATATGAAATTGTGGAACTGGTGTGACTAAAAACCCAAACCAGCCCTTTAGTGCAGGGATGGGCACTCATTGTGGTCACTAGTGTGTGGCTTTTCTTCACATAAGTCTCGTCTCTTGCAGATCTTGGGGCTTGAAGGAGTCTTCCCTCTCCTAGTCCCATTATGTCTGTCAATTCAGATGCCAGTCTGCAGTCTGCTCTGCCCACGCAGTATGTGGGGGCTGCTCCCCCAAGACTGGTCATTACAGCTCTTCATTAGTGGTTGGCTTGATAAGGAAGGCCTGTGGGGAGGCCAGAGGCAATTCTTGCTTCAGGCTCCCACTGTTTTGTGCCTGCTCTGTCCATATCTCAGATTTGAGATGTTAGTGAGTCCCAGTGCATATTCTGGTTGAAAGTGACATGTGCTATAATTCCTGTAGCAAAAAATATACTTGTGAATGCGTTCTTCAGAAAAACTGGTGAGTTCAGATGATGGCTTTCAAAAAACCTTCCTCGCTATTTGTACAATGACTTCTATTTATGTGAAAGTACAGCTCCTGTGAGCACCCTAAATTTGAGATGAGTTTGGTAAAGGTTTTTTTTCAGCTGAGAGATGAATAGTCGAAACACCTTGTTTTGGACCTATGAAGTGGTTTTAAATTACTTTTTGTCCAAATTTTCCTGGAACTAATCCTTCATTTTGGTTATGACCTAGTTTAGAAAAATATGTGGATGTTTTGTTACAGAAACAATGTTTTTCACCTGGGAACAGCCTGAGGTGCTTTTGGGAAGGGAAGCATACTCATTCAGCAGTTTAGGACTAATACATCGCTGCCTGCATCCTCTTAGGTGCCAGCTGATCACTGGATAACACTGCAGTGGTCATCCAGGCAAGGAAAAGATATCATGTGAAGTGACCCACTGCAGAGCGTGACTAACTACTAAACCCAAGGGAATTGGCCCCAGCTTCCCCAGTGTGATTCTTACCCAGATTCTGCATATATGCTGGGTGGCCCCTCATGGCACTGGTCAGTCTGATTGTACCTTAAATTTCAGTGCACTATGACTGAATTTGCTAAAAATCAAATTAAAAATATTTTCATGCAAAAGTAATCTTCTTACAAAAAGGAATCCCTCTTTCTATTTTTAGTGTGCAACAGTGTTATTGTGTCTTTGTGATTCTTTGGTTGTGGTAGATGCTCTGGGCAATATACTTCAAATATACTTCAGGATTTTTTTGTCTTCTGTGTCACAGGCAGGTGTTAGCCCTGGTTTTCAGGAGAGCAAAGAGAACTCTTAGGGGGAAAACAGGAGCCTGTTGGTGTATCAGTATCTTTGCTAGGCGGTCTATTTTCCAGGATGTGGGAGTGGGGTAGGTGTGAGTCATGCCTTGCCCTTGTCATTCCCTCATTTCCTGAGCCATGCTCACTCATTTTTCTGAGCGCAGGATGTGGCTGGCTTTATTTGGAATGTTACAAGCATCCCTGTCTGAGTTAATTGACCAAGACAAATTTTGTTAAAACCCCTTGACATTAATAATGAGAAATAAGAGCTGGGAGGTAAAACACACACTCTCTAGACATGCATTAGCAGTACCCCCACCCTTCCAGACTCCTCCTGAAGTACTATGGCAGAGAGCTTAGGTCAGTTAATTTTAAAATTAACTTCTAGTCCTCAAGGCACCCTTTAAACAGAGTATTTGAGCTGTGACTGTCACTAGCCTTTTTAGGCTAAGGGAGGTGTGGAAGACCATAAACTAAAAGAAAACCATAATTGCTGGTGACCGGTCTAATGACTGATCCTGGGGAGACCCTTCATCTCCAACCCCCAGGCCCTGCAAGCTGAGCTGGGTTATGGTGTACTAGTTGGCACCAGGAGTGGGAATGCTCCTCTCCTCCAAGGGAGAGTCTCCACACGCTGTTAGGTTGCCCTTTGCAGTCCTGATCCCTCAAGGTCTTGCTGTGATAATGGAATCCAAATGGATGTTATTCCTGCTTCTCTCACCATGGATGCTGGTGTGCTCATATAGCTGTGCAGAAGGCTTGGCCTTGCCTGTGTGTGGTGGGACAAACTGATACTGCATTGGGTACTAAACATGCCCTGAGAAGCTACATCAATCCATCTGAGAGGTGCAGAGCTGTTCCCTTCTCTTGGAACAGTGGGTTAAGCCCAGGAGACACACAGGTTCCTTGCCTGAGATAATTTTAAGGTAGAGAAATACTTCAGGTGTAAAGCAAAAAAAAGTCTCAGAGACCTTGTGTGCTTGGTAAGCAAGGTGAGGCTCCTGAAAAAACACCCATTTCTTGGCTGGTGCAGTGATGAGACAGTCTAAGGTGCAGTGACTCAGCCTGTCCCATGTCAAAGTATGGCAGCATTCATCTGCCTCTTCACCTTCCCTTTTCTATCTGTGGGAAGAGTCTCTATGTCTTCTGTGCTGTTTATCAAATACCTCTACAAAGAAGCAAAGCTATCCCTGTTCCCTTCTTCCAGACTCAGGTAGGAATTTGTGATGAAAAGATTCTCCTGAGGTTACCAGGACAGCAGCAAAAGGAACATCTTCATTTGCTTCTGGAAACAAGACGAAGCCAAATGCTCGGGATGGCTCCTACCCAAAGTCACAGTGCTGTCCTGGCCTCTCTTGGGATACTGTGCTCCCTTGCCATCCCCCAGTGACGTGGGCCTTGCAGGTAATCCATCAGCCTGCATCCTTCCTGAAAGTGGCAGGATTGCAGCCGCACATCTGATCGATGCTGCCCAACCTTGACATGGAATCAGTCACTCGTGGCCAGCTCATTACTGCTGGCTGACCGTTTGCCTGCAGCAGCCCCTTAATAGCCTTGCCGGGCTGCTGCCGAGTCACAACAGGAGTGTTTAGCAGTCTTATTTACATGCAGCATTTCACCAGTCCCTCCTTCCCTTGCTCACAGCTTGCCATCTGCTCTGGAGCCTCAGAGGAGATGGAGGTTGCAGACTGGGGACAGGAGCAAGCACTGTGTCTGTGCTTTGCCTCTGCAGTGACTGAGTGTCTTTCCCCATGGTGGCTGGGGGGGCTGGTCCCAGGCCTGCCCATTTTAAGCCTTTTCTGCTAAAACCCCTTCTTTCTCCAGAAGGTTGTGGAATCGTCCTTGGCTTTCATTCTGGCTTGGAAGCTGATTTTAGTTACAGCTGTTTTAATATGTGTTGTGTTTCACTCATTTTACCTCTGTGTTTGCACTCTCTGAGGAGTGGGAGAGGCTCAGGATGTTCTTCCTAGAGAGCAGCTTTAAAATGGTAATTTATTATTTATAAATTGGAGGATTAGAGGTCTGGGAGTGGAGTTCCTGTGAGTTTATTAGCTGGGCAGGTTGTGCCCTGTGTCACTGCAAAGATGCCTTCCTTTATATCAGCAGCAAAATCCTAGACTTGACTCCTGACCTTGGTCATGAGCCATTAATGATCTCTGAAGGAAGAAATACACTGACACATGCACTTTGGGAGATATTTGGTACTTCTGCTAGCACGCCATTGATTTTCATGAGCAAACTTGTGAGTACAGGAGTTTTTTTAAATAGCTTTTCTTAAACTGGAGTCTGAGTTTCAAGCTTTGCCTCCGATTTTCATGAGAGAAAACAGTTTCACCCTTGGGAGTGAGGATGAGGATGATGGTAAGAAATTGTGTGTACAGGCAGCAGGGCTGGAGAAGCATCTGAACTTGGAGAGGAGGGAGGCAAGAATGGAATAGGAAAAAGTGCTGGAAAGAAGGGGAGGCAGCATTTGAGCCAAGTGCTATTGGTTATGTGGCACTACCAGGGACCTCTCCTCTTTCTCCTCACACAGTCTCTTACAAAGCAGTGTCAGAGGCCAAGGCAGCGGTGGCAGAAAACTCAGGCAGTATTTGTGTATATGTTGCTTTTTGGGCTCTCGTGGTAGTTGTGATCCTTGTTTGTGGTATGGGAACCTCAATCTCTGGCACTGCAGTGGCACAGAACTGAGGTGCAGCCTTGCCCTCAAACTGCTGATGTGAACATTGAGGGTCAGACTGTATGTGCCATCCTGCCAAATAAAGTTGATGTTTCATGAATCTTAACTAGTCCACTAAATTACTTCAAGTGATTATCCTGTTTCTTTCCTGATCAGGGAAAAATCTTTAAATACATAGAGGATGAGACTATTCTTAGACATTTGAGAGGAACCAGCAGTGCAGTACAACAAGTTTTGTTAAACACATCTTTACTCTGGTGTGAAAAGATGGGAAGGCTTGCTCCAGGATGGTAATGGGCAAGGAATATTTTCTAATCTTCTGTCTGGAACCACTATCTCAGGACCTCAGTTTATTTTCAGTGGTGAGAAAGAAGCAAGTTAGGGTTAGGGTTAGGGTTAGGGTTAGGGTAAGTACTACACTGTAAGTAGTATTTTGAGTACTGAGGTGCTCTGTCCACTGTGTTTAATACCAGGGAGGGAGAAGCCCTTTGCCCAGGTCTTGAGCTTGGTTGGGATTGGAAATTGGAGAAAACTGTCAGTTAAATGTTTTTCTTCTTGTCAGGGTCTGTGGTCAAGGAGCTGGCAGACCGTGGGAGCTTGACCTCTATAAAGGATCAGGAGCATATTTTTCCCTTATGGTGTAGGACAGCACATCTGTACTGCACTCTGTGCACAACATGAATATGAGGTACCTGTCTTGGTGAATGGAGTTTTTCATGCCCATGACTTTCCACATGAAGGTAAATACAGTGTTCCTGGGAAAGCTGGGTCTCTTGGCATGTCTGACAGAAGGCTGCCAGCCTCTGGGGATAGGGCTGAGCCTTAATGCTTGTCTTGTACAAAGTGTGCTTTGTACAGGCTTGTGCAGGTGTAGAGCTCTCCCAGCTCTCTGCAGCTGCCTCCACAGACCTCATGGAGTTATTAGTGCTCCCACCAAGGAAAAGGTTGCGGTGTAAAGCTGCACTGTGTTAGCTCACAGGATTACAAAGAGGATCACGGAGGAGAGATTCTGAATGCTGAAATCACAGGAGCACTTCAGTCAGCATTTGTGCTTCCTAACAGGGCAGTTCATTGAGGTTTGAGAAACAGCTGCAGGAGCTGCGGCTCAGCACAGCCCCCCTGCACCTGCCTTGGTCCTTGGTCTTCTTCCGGTTCTTGTCTGCCCTGCCCAGAAGGAATCCGTCCTCACGTCATTTGCTAACGAAGGAGAGTTCTGTGTTTCAGGGTAGGATTTGTAGGCCCCTATTTCCCCTCTTGATTTCCAGTGGTGGATATATGGTTTCAGAGGTGAGGATTTTGCCCTTGTTTCTCCTGTGTACAAATGTAACTCCAGAGACTTGGCAGACAAAGTCTGCCTGCAAAGGCAGCCTGCAATGGCTTTACAAACCAACCTCTGCGCAGCAGAAACAGTTTGCAATGCAACCAAAGTTATTTATGGTGTTACTTCCCAAAAAGTTCCCCTTGCCCAAGTTACAGACAGCAGAAGAATTTTCTTTTATGTGGGAAAAGTTGGTGCTTCTGTATGGGGTGAGGTAAAAATAGATCATCTTGACTTGTTGCATCTTGCCTAATTGCCTGTATTTTATTCCCGTTGGAAAGGTTGTTGGGAAAATAAAACACTTCTCCTTGGCTGACTGGATAGCATGAAGATGGGAGGGCTGGGCTAACATATCCTTTCACTTCCCATGAGACCAGCTGAAGTTTGGCATGTTCTCAGAAATGTCAACAACCTGCTTGACAGGCAGGCAATGGGTGAAGGAGGCTGGAATACATATAAATTTTTTTTATTCCAGAGTCAGAAATTGACCAACCAGGTTATTAGGCTTCTAATCTTTGTGGAGCCAGCAGCTGGTATGGTACATCCTACATGCAGGCTGGGCACTCTGGAACAGGTGGGGCTACACCAACACAGATAACAGCACTGGGATATAGTGCTCCTCCTCTGACTGAGGCTGGGAAGAGCTCTGCAGTCCTGATAGGTGATATCACCTGCAGAGTGATACAAGACATTAGGTTCTGAGCAGTCTAATCCATCTCCTCATCCAGACCTCAGCCCCCTCTGCTGCAGTAATCTAGATGCAATCAATCTGGCACTTTCAAATATTTATGAATCATTGATGGATTTTTTTAAGTTTGAAGTTGTAGCTTTCATGGAATTTGGTTTGATTAGCTGGAAAGTCAATATTTTCACTGTGCTGTGGCTGAGCAGTATTAATTCCAGCCCAGGCATCAGCAATAACATCATGGTAGTGCTAATGGCTCTCTGCCTGCACTGGCTGGTGTTTAGGCAGCCTGGGATGAGCTTGGAGCATGAGAAGGAACCTTGGAGAGGTGAAAATAAAGTGGTGAAAATTGGCAGAGGCAGATTGTAAAAATCTGGTTTCAAAGCCATATAAGCTTAACTGGGAAATATTGCTTTTATTTATGACTTTAAAAGATTCTAAAGACTCTAGGTTCATTATTATCTATGAAATTGCATCTGGAAAAAAATGGTATCACACTTTCTCTAAGAGAATTTCTTTTAATTTAGTGAGAAAGTAGGTGTCCCCAAAAACACCCGATCTAAAGCAATCAGTAACCCAGTTTAGTACAATACAAGTTCCTTTGTTTTTAAATTATCCACAAGAGAAAAGAGATTGAAAGAGCAAAGGAAAGAGAAAGATTCCTTGATTGACAGGACAGACATATGGTCCTTGGCCAGGTACTTTTGGCTACAAACTGTATGCTCTGTGGGCAGGCCTAACCCTTTTCCCACACATATATACACACACACAAGCTGGTTTGTTCTGACCCAAAAGATTAATGAAGTGAGATTCAGGTCCAGGATCTCACACAGGTAAAGCAAACATCTATAGCAATGTTTGGGAGTCTGCAAGGTGAGGAATTGAGGCTGCCTTTCTTCATAAGTCGTCTCTTTTGGCACATCCAAACAAGGTGAATTGCCTTGTACCATAGCTCCCATTAACTTGTCCTAAAACAATAAGGCACCTTCAGCAGGGTGAATCAGAACCTCGTGGGACCAGACCTTTATTCTTTTTAGCTGATGCAAATAAGAAGTTGATAGATGAGCCAAGTTTTCCTCGTCTTTAAGATGAGGGAGAGAAGCCATAAGGGAATTGTATGAGCTCAGCAGAGGCACAAACACAATTTTTTTGTGTCACTTCTTGTGATGATAGTCACTGCTTGCCTGAGAGAGCCCACCCCTCCCTTTCATGTCTGTAATACCTGTCTTGTTCCAAATAACCTGTCCCAGTCATGTTCCAAAGGAACCAAACAACTCCATGCTTATTTGATATGGCTGAACAGACTGACTGAAAATTCATAAGCTCCCTACCATTAGTGTGGGCTGCAGAGCTTCCTGTGCTCTGAGGGCGTGTAGCTGAGATATTTGAGTCATGCATGACAGTGAATGTGTCTGCATCTGTCAGGGTCTGGATATTTTAATGTGATCCCAGGGGTTAAGTGCTTGCAGTAGAAAGTCATGTTCTAGGGTATTTCCTTTAAATCCACATCATGGTACATTTCTGTCAGACCAGGTAGCGCAAAGAAACCCACTTGTTTGCAGAAGGAAATCCATCTGATAACCTGTGCTCCCTGGGCAGTGACAGCTCAAGGTGGGCTGAGGAGGTTCTGCTGTGTATGGATGAGATCAGATCTCAGGACCTAGTGATCCATGTACTGTGCCCAGGACTCCATCCTGGAATCAGTCTTAGCTCTGCTGCTGAGGCTACAGGGACATGAGGGCCAAGGCATTGAGTCAGGTTTCTCCTGAAGATCTGAGGGGCAGAGGACCAGCTTGGTATGATTGTGGTGATGGGATTATAGAGCACTCAGGATGCAGGGCATATTTTGGATAGAGCTACTTACACACTGTAAGGCCATCATATTTCTGTGATCTAGCTGGGAGGTGGAAACAGGCATAACTGTGGTTGTACTGTTTTTCTTGGGCTGGGATGAACTGATGTCCTGGTGTTAATAGTGTGGATCACAGGTACTCCAACAGTAGCTTAATAGCAGCAAGGGTTTTGAGTAACCTAAGAACTGAACAGACTGCGCCAGTGGCAAGCTAACACCTGGCTTCCAGTGCATAGGGCCATTTTTGAAGTGAGCTTAAGTAGCCTGTATCTTCCATTCAGCTCCCAGCTGATCTTGTCTAAATTCCAGGTCACCCTTGTGGCATTGGTATCTGTGAATGACAGAAAAGATGTCAATCCTGCTTTAAATTTCAGAGGCTTTTTGGCGGTGTTAATGATGCCCAACCTCTCCTGAAGGAGAAAATGCAATGGTAGGCTTGGAGCCTCACCTGACTGCTCCAAGGTTGTCAGATGCTGTGAGTTCTTAGTCCGAAGGAGTGTATACAGATGTTCATGCATCTTTCAGAAAAGAAACTGCAGTAAGTACTGGTGAGAGACGGCAGACCTTCACAGATTTATGCTGATTATAGAAGTGCTAATGCCTGGCTTTTACAGCTTGATCTTGCTCCTGTCTTTTTTGCTGGCTCATAAATACAAGCCAGTTCATCCACTTTGTCTCTTCTTGTGACCTTTCTTTAAATTTAGTCAAGTTACTGACACAGGGGTTGTCTTGCCCCTCATCGTGAAGAGACTTGCCCTGGGATGACCCCAAGTCTCAATATAATTTCTGCTGCAATGATTTATTTCGGGCTTTATTTTGGAGGAATAAGACTGCATTCAATCATGCTCCACAGGGTGGTAAAAGCCTGTGGTCTGGGTGATGCTCTGTGTAATCTGCCTTGTCAATACCCATCACTCACATCCACACCAGTGGAGAGGGTTTTGCCAGCTGACTGGGTGCTTCTGAACCTGAAGTGTGATTCTGACTTTCCTACCAAGACCTGATTCTCCTGCTTTCATTTCAAGTGTTCGCTTCCCATTTTGAGTTCTTGGAGTATGTGGGAAAAATGTGCCCCTCAGAGAAATAGACAGGGAGGTGTGGTGCAAGGATTCCCTCATTATATGTGATAGAAGTTTCTCTCTATATAAAGGCATCTGTGGGGTGGAAATGCCATCTAGTCCTCTGCCATAGCTGTCAGATCATGTTCCCATTAGTCACCTCCATAGGAGCCAGATCAATCCACTGCTACTTTGCAGTCTCCCCTGCAATTAGCTGCCAAAGGAAAAGAAATGTCACTTATTCTTATTCTGGCAAGGAATGAATTTACCTGGAACATCAGAGTTCCCAAGGCTGCAAGGTCCAGTTCCCCACCAGCTCACATTGAAATAAATCAAATGTGTGGTGAAAGGTGAAGGCCCAAGGATCTTGTTGAGAAAGGCTGCAAGAGTCACTTCCCTGCAGCCTGTAAATGTAGGTCGTTGTAGGGGCTTGGCCATGGTTTTCCATAAAAAGAGCCACATCTGGAGATGCTGGCTCATTATTTTTCAGGACACTTGTGTTTTGCTTGCTTCTGGTAGCAAACTCAACTGGAGACACAAAGTCCTTGTCTTACGGAGACCACAGGTTAAAATGGTAAGAGTTGTCACAAGGGAAGAGGGAGTTCGCTTGGCAGCAGAATTGGGTGCAGCTGGTTATGGGGAGGGTCTGAGCAGGCAGTTGGGACAACTTTATGAAACATGTATGATGCGCACAGCAGTCACATGTAGCATGTGCTTGGGTGTCACCATTAGCACGATGTGCTGCTGGCACAGGAATGTCTTCCCTGCTGAAAGCAGCTCTCGTAAGAGGCAGTCAATGTGCCAGTTGCAATGAGGTGACAGTGATGCAGGAGATAAAGAGCAGCTCAGGAGTGGGAATTCATGTTTTCTGATCCTATTCAGGGCCTTTGAACTTGATACTGATTCTGTTTGCAAGCTGCTAGGAAAGGGCTCTCTAAGTAGATATCTAGTTAATGCAATGTGCTGCTGCTAATGCAACGTCTGTCTTGAACCCTACAAAGTACTGTGGGGTTAAGAGCAAGAGGCCACAGGTGCTTGTAACATCAGTAGCTCTTGATATGCAAGAGGAGTGAAGCGAGCCCTTAAAAACTTGTTCTTACTATTTGGACATTTGTTTTTGGACAGCTGATTATTCCTGCCAGAGAGAAAAACCTGACCATTGTATCTCTGTGGGGGAAAAAGAGGATGATTTCTTGAGTTACCGACATCTAGTCCTGTTTTCTAGATAAACCTGCAGTTCTTTACACTTTCATGCTACCTGTGAATTTGATAAGTTTCTTTTTTGCTCCATTCAGGTCAGTAGCAAAAGCTCTGAAAAGGGGTGGGTATGTGACAGACTTAGACAAATTCCTTTTTGTCATCATGTTCTTCCTTTGTAGCGGAGGAGACTGCTAGCATCTGCCCTCGACACATGGCTTTCTGAGCAGTTTTATGCCTGCCCTGTTGCTGTTTCTCTTAAGCCCACATTCCCCTTGCTTGGGGGAATGGCAGACTGGACAGCATCAAAAGCCTTACTGGAGCAGAGGTGTCTGCTGAAAGCCTGTTAGGCTGCTACAGAAGAGAGATAGATGGACTTGATGTGATTTGCTCTTGACAAATCCATATCGGCTGCAACTCATCTCCTTGTTATCTCATTGATTTTTGGAGAGCTTGGAATTAGGTCTTCAGGGAAACAGGGCAGTGTGCATGAAGGTATGAGAGCTTCTTCTCTGCAGTATGTAGGTTGTGTGGTTGGCCACTGTCCCTGGACCTCTCTTGTCCCTCCTGGACCCCTAGTGGCTTGTTCCTCCTCAGTACCTCAGTGGTGATGGGGCGGGTGCTTGTCTGTGTCCCCCTGGTGGTGTTTTGTCACACCCTAGTGGCTTGATGGCACAGTGGCTTTGGATGTAGTGCTGCCACAGGCTTCAGTGGACTTGCTTTTCACTTTTCCTTTGGAAGAGTGATCTGGGGTTCAGTTCCCCCTTGCTCAAAACATCCTGTTTGTCTCCTTGCAGGCACTGACAGCATCCAATCCCAGATCATCCCATGCTGCAGCAGTGCTAGGGGTGCTGGCCAGCTGTGCTGAGTGGAGGAAGATCTTGTAGCTGCAATTACTTTCTCCAGTGTTAAAAATGATGATGATCCTTTCCCCACCCTCTCATTATGAGACTTTGCTATGGAAAGGCAGGATGAGATGTGATTTCCTTAGTCCCTCTCCTCTGAGCTCCCATCAAAAACATGACAGTGCTGGAAAGTGACTCATGACAATGCCAGTAAAAATGGCAGCACCAGTTCCTACCTGATTGGAAGAAGGTTTAGCTAAGACAGGCTACTGACTTATTCTTCTGTGTCTGCTATGGGACCATATGTGTGTTGTTGGGTGAGATTCCCATAGAGGGGATCTGCTTAAGGGTTGAGGGTCTGAACCTGAAGTCTGTTGCTGACTCAGGACTATTGTAGGGGAGGGGTTGGAAGGGCTGGGAACACTAGTAGATGATACTCATGAAAACTGATGAGTAGTAACCAGTAGTGGCTGTGCTTTACCAATCCTGGTCTCTCCAGGTCACAAAGCAGCAGAGGGATGCACAAAGCCAGCTTTATAATGAGGGTGTTGATAGCAGGAGGTGTGCTGACAGGCAGTGAGGCCCATCTCTGAGAGCTGGAAGTGCCTGGATCCAGGGGCATAGGGGCAGCATAACAGAGGAGAAGGTTTTTTTCTCTGTTCTTTAGAGTCTCAGAAATGCAGCCGAATCTGGGGCAAAATATCTGGACTGTGCTTGCTTTTTTATGTTTTTCCTACACATATATGTAAACAGAAACATATTGTGCAATTGAGTAGAGTAGAAACCACCAGTGGTTCAGATTCCCCCAGAGAAGACTGAGGTGATCCAGTAGATCTGCTCTGCAATGGTGCTCAAAAGAAATGTCATCAGCTTCATTCAGGGTCAATGAAGCTTTCTGCTGTCCACTGTGAGGTCACTTTATGGATACTCAGTTCCTAGGCTTGACCTTCTGACATGCTCTGGATTTTCCTCTCCTCCTTAGCCTATGGAGAGTGAACAGAAATTCTGCATCTACCAACCACCAGGGAAGGAAAGCACTGGAATACTTAAAAAGCAATTAATGTTTGCTAGGACAGATCTAGCAGTGCATTGCTCTTTCCAGTCACATTCCCTGCCTCTGGCCCCCTCAACACCTGCTGCACTTTGTGGATCTTCCTTTATCAGTTGGTTTTCATTTTCACTTGAGCTGTTGGTGAGAGCTGAAGTAGAAGTTCAGATTAAGTTGCAGCTGAGATGTGCTTTGCTGAGGATTATGGAGCTGGCTGTGTGTGTAGCTGCCGGGTAGGGCAGGAGGAACACAACTTTTCAGAAGGCTGTGAGCTGACAGAAGCCTCTGCTTTCCTGAGCTGAAAATGGTGCTTCCAGGCTCCAGTCTGCACTGGCGTAACCAATACCGCTTCCTTTATGGAACTGATTGGTTCAGCCTAAATAGGATAGCTGGGCTATGCTGACTTCCTTTGTGAATTGGAGCTTCTGGGCTAGCCCAGAGAGCTGTCAACACTGGTGGAGGCTCCAGCAGCACCTGAAGAAGGGCAAAGTCTGCTTCCACTGGTGCATTTTGGTCTGATGCAGGCTCTAGCTGTAGTAGAGAGAAAAACTGAAGCTTTGACATATATCTCAGCTCTTTAAATTGTTTGGGTGAGCTCAATTTCTGTAATTGCTTCCTTCAGGAAGCTCCCTGGCTGTGCCTGTCGAGGAGATGCATCACCTGAGGATTAAAATGCAACTACTGTGAGCTGGGAGGAAAAACAGGCCAGAGCCAGCACAGGCCTGCTGTGGAGGGAGGACTTAGGCACCAGAAAGTGGATGTGTAGGGCTGGCCTAAATGTGTGGACTGTACTGAGTTAAATAACCAATACTGAGTGGCTGTTTCTTTCAAAATGTCAAAAATATCCTAGCTTCTCCATAAATCCAAGAGATGCAACTGCAGTTGCTTAGCACAACTGTGGATGACTGTCCTCCCTCAGAGCCCTGTTTGTAACTGAAATACTTGTGCTGAGTTGATATTTTAGGGACCCCAACAGAGCAAATTACCTGAGTCTCTAGTTTGGCATCTGAATTGACCCAGGTGGGATGCAAACCAGTGTTTCAGGGCGCCCTGTTCCTTTTGGTGACAAGGTGGTGATCGGACTTCACTTGTTGCTCTTGTAGGGGCAGAAGGTCCAGTCCATGAACATGTATGCGATTGACCCTGCATATGTTGAGCATATGTTTTACAAAGGGTCCCCCATCCCAGAGTGGAAGGCCCTGCTCTCACGTTGGGCTAAGGCGTCACACTTTCCTCATCCTTAGAGCTCATTGGGCTGCAGTGTCACCCTGCCATCATGCCACAGCACTGGGGTTATATTGTGCTGCTGTATGACATGAGTACAAAGAGCATAGTGATGCTGTGCCTTCACTCTGCTCCTCATGTACATCATGCCTATTGCTGGGTACCTGTGATATCCTCTCCCACTGAACACTGGCTGATGGAAGCCCGATTTCCATCCTGCAACCTCTAGGCTTTTCCCCACTGCTTTCATTTCGCTGAGTTTCTCCAGGAGGTATTCAACAAGACAGCCTGCTGTTGCTGGAAGTACTGCTATTTTCAGAGCTATAATATCCCACCTCACCTGTTCCGAGCTCCCAATGTCACAGGCAGAGTCTTGCTTGCTGCACACTTCCAACGCTGGGATGTACTTGGCAGGGAATGCTGCACAGCTTAGCAGTGGACAAGGTGATCTCTAATAGCATCTGTGAGAGCACTGTTGAGATAGTGCTTATCTGTTGGGAGGGAGTGAAGAAGCGAGCAGGCCTGACCTCCAGAGCACAAATGAGACCAAAACCTCATACCTGAATCTCAGATGATTTATCAGATCTCCATCTACCTACAGAAACACGAAAAAAGATCAGTGAAATATGATAGACACACACTAAAAGATGCTTTGTGGAAAGATAATTGTGCTAATGGAGAGCAGTGAGAGATAGTGTGGTACTTGCAACCATGAAAGATGCTAAAAAGTGGGTCCTGTGTGATGATGAGCCACTGTCGCAACATATGGCAGCCAGTGTGGGTTGTGAAGTCTGAGCCCCTCGGCAGGTACATACTGCCACACAAAATGGCTCACAGCCATCTGCTGTGACTACCCCTCCTCCCACCTCCTGCTGCAGGCAAGGCCTGAGCTTGTGTTTCCTGCTTGGAGCCTTCGCAGAGCAGCCGCATCCCTCTCTTGGAAGAGTTTGGGAAGCTGTAAACTCAAATGTTTCATGCAAACCTTCATGTCAACAGCATGTCCATGTGTTGGAGATATTACAGTTGCTTCCTGCCCTCCTCAGCTGTTTGCTCCCTCTTGAAAGGGACTGGTGTGCTGCAAGAGCAGCAACCCCAAGAGTTCATGTCCAGGCTTAAATTCCTTAAACAAGGGATGACAGTGAATATTTGTTTAAAATTCCCTTCCATCTAATCTCTACAGATGCTAGTGAGATAACATTTTTTGCGGGGTTACCCAGCAACGAAAAAATATTTGGGTCAAGCCGAGCTGTTTACATTCATCTTGGTTTATCCATCTTGTAGGGAATGAAACAAGTTTCTTGTTAAGTTTTCCCCTCTTCATTTTATTTTTATCTTGGTGCTTTGTATAAAAAGCATTCCATGTGAATCACGGATATTATGATTCCAGTCATGATGAAGGCCTTGTGACATCTCTCTGCTGTGGCGGTGGTACATGAGGGATGAGTAAGCTGTGTGCAGTGCAGTGAGACCCAGCCTAACGCCTGTCTCCTGCACTTGGTCGTTTGGTTTTGAATGGAGAGGCCCCAGTTTGTGAACAGGGGATGGTAATGGGTGTGCAATTAAACTCCTGCATTCTAATGAGTGCCCCAGGGTTTCACACACGATTCTCCAGGCTGTGAAAATGCTCTCAAAGGGACAAGACCTGTTCTTTACACTCAGATTACGTTTTCATGCACTCTTCACTTTCTGATTTAAAGTGAATGTGTAAATAACAAAATGTCCTTCAAAAGTCAGCTTCTGCTTTTTGTGTGATCACAAAGTCCTGATGATGAGACTTACTGAAGGATTGGTTGTGCTGGCCCTGGCCTTGTGGAAGGCTTAGTTGTCTATGGGGACTTATCCATTCTGAAAAGCATCATTTGAATGAAGACTGTCCCGTAGCTATAGAGGAATATCCTATGTCTATCCCAATGAATTGGCCTCTCTGATTTATGATCTACATCCTGGGGCTCTGTTGATCTCATCGAATTAGAATGATGGAGTCCAGAACCCTAGAAATGCTCAATCATCACTGTGTCTGAACCCTCTGAGCTCACCAGTCCGTCCCTCTAGGCCTTTTTGAAAGATCTGCCATTGAAAAGGATGGAGGAAAAACCCTAAAGGAACAGATTGGACACAGATGATGTTACACCGGCTCCAAGGAGGAGCTAAGCCTGGCTAAATAATCTGAAAGCTCTACCTGTCATTAAGGTCAGGGATATTTTCCTAACACTCAGGGGCCTGCCCCTTGCACAGAGTTCCTGGTGTTGCCACAGGGCTCTGGCAAGGTGTGGATGCCTGCTTCCAGGGATACCTGGGGCTGCCTTGAGAGGCCAATGTGTCACATGCACAGGAATGGAAGGTCTTCGTGGGCATTAACAGGTTTGTGTGTGTGTGTGTGTGTGTGTGTGTGTGTGTAAAACAAGGAATGAAACAAAGCAGTGTTTTATCCTCTCCTTCCCAATGTGTGTTGTGAAGGGAAGAAGGGAGTTTTTAGGGACAGCAGAACAGATCCTTTTCTGGAGCAAATCTTTGTAGCTCTATTGATTTAGCTGGCACCTCACTGATTAAGTCTAGTTGAGAATCCAGGCTGGGAAGTTTTGTGTGCTTGTAAATAATTGAGTGCCATGTGAATACAATGATGTAAGGGAGGATGGGAATGAAGCAGAGACCGGGAAATTTTAGGGTTTTTGCAACAAGGCTTTTATGTGGAAACATATTGGCATCTTGGCTGTGAGGCATTACGGTCAAGTGTGAGGGTTTTTTCCTCTTAATTGTAAGAACTAGAGCTGGAGAGCTGTTGAAACTGCAAAAAATGGCAAGCACATGTCAGATGGGGAGAGGGAAGCTGTTGCCAGCTGTTTCCCCCTCCCACTGCCTGACTAGGTTCGATAAGTATGCATTATTTTTTAATACTAAAAATGAGTCCTAGTTCTGGCAAGGTGCTACATTGACAGATGTGGAGATTAAAGCCTTTGTCATCCAGGGTGAAGCGGCAACAACACAAGCTTCCCCGTGTGCTCAGAGACCCAGTTAATGTGCTGCTGCCTTGGTGGAGGCCAAGAGATGCAACTCATGATGGTGTTTTGTGGCATGACCTCCAGGCTCCATTTGCACACTGATTACCAAATCCCTGCCTGTAAAAGATGGGTTTTGATGCCATGGGTTGATGGGAGCTGATATTGACCTGTCCCTCCACAACAGTCTGGGAGCACTTCCCAAATCTGTGCCTCTCCTGTTTGCCCCTTTGTGACATGGCTGTGACAGCTCACAGGGAGATGTGAGGTTAGGAAATCAGTGATGTGTTTAAACCCATCTGCATGTGTGACTTAGATACAAGACATGAGCCAAGTCAGTGGCCAGTGAGCTGGTGGCTGCCCTTGGCTTTGAGGCAGGCACTCCAGGGAGCCTGGATGGAAGGCTGCTGATATGCAGATGTGAGCTTCAAAGCCTGGAGGCTTCCCAGGATCTCCTAGGGGAGGAGATGAAGCTGTGAGATCAGGAAGCAGGCCTGCAGATCATGTATGAGATTCCTAAAGCTGTGTGTTATGCATGAACTGATCACCTGGCAGAGAGGGTTGTACCTGTCTCCTCATAAACCGAGAAGAGTAAAAATGTAGATATTTGGAGAGAGTTAGGCTTCTTTCTGTAGATTATTGCCTGAATTTCAGAAAGACCCAGATTTTGTTAGAGTCTGTGGGATTGTCTTTTTGCCCATTGCAGAGGAGAAATTAATATCCCTAATTTCTTGTCCCCCTCCTGAGCAAAGGCTGTGGCAACTGTGCAGCAGGGAGGCAGGAGCTGGCTCTGCCTGCACGCAGGAGCTGTTGCCACTTTGTCTCCCTCCACTCAGGCTGCACAATGAATTGCTGTTCTTTGCCTCTTGGGGAGGCTTTATAGTCTTCTTTTCTTTGTCCCTGTCTCTAGTTTGAAATAAGAGTCAGGAATGAATGAGGGGTTTGTGCTGATTATGGGGCAGTGTAATAGTGGTGACAGGCGCCCTTCGTTTCCTGGATGATGGGCACAGCTTAACACCATAAGCCATTTTTATCCAGGACTTGGACTCTTCTCCCTCTGGTATTTATCAGTTACCTATTCACTACATTGTGAACTCCTTTCTTCTACAATATACTTTTGTGTACTGCCACATCTGTGTTCTGCTGCTGTCTTGGTTTGGGCTTGCATGGACCTTTACATGGACCTCGGTTGTCCCCCAACCCTTGCCCAGGAGAGGGTCAGGTGGGAATGGAGCAACACAGAGTGTTGAAATCAAGATTAGGATGTGCTGAGATACGTCCTGAAATCACACTGATGCATTAGGACAAGTGGCACAGTGGGACATGGCAGGAGCAGGAGGGTTGCTGCTCTGAGGGCAGACTGCAGAGCCCTCTGAAATCCCATATGTGGCACACAGTACTGCTGGGGGTTGGGTGCTTTGCCTGTGTTTCAAGGTGAGGTGATTCTTTGCAGTGCTCCCTGTTTCATATGGAGAATACTGCGTAAAACCAGCAGTTCTGTCCCAGGCAGGCAAGTGGCAGGAGATCAGGACTTAGTGGGCTGCAGAGATGGTCTGACCTGGAGCTTGTCTTAACACTCTCTGCAGAGATAAAACTAGAACCTGTGGGGAAATGTTAGAAAGCAATTGCTAGAGAACTCAATGGCAGGAAAAAATTCAACTCTTGTCCCACTGTCTCATTCCAAAACGTATATTAAAGGTTACCCAGACAACCTAAATACCCCCAGCAATGTGACCTTGAGAACCAACTTGAGAGCAAGGAACTAGCAGATGGTCTCAGCTGCTGGCCATGAGCGGTGGCGCCCAGAGGAATGTGCTTTATACCTCACCTTGGCTTCTCTCTGCTCTGGTTGCTGTCATCTGAGACTCAGCTGGCACTTGGTTCAACTCAGAGATTTATTGCCTCTTGAGGGGGATTGTGGTGAGCCATTGATGCAGCATTGAAATATGTATGTCATAAGCAGCCACCAGGGAAACTAAATTTCCAAATAAAACCCTGTGGGGGTACTCCTGAAAGGACACCTGAAGCAAATTTTGAGCTCCATGAAAAGCATTTTTTGGTTTATTTTTTATTGCACTGGGATGTAGTGTGCAAAGCTTCCTGTTGCAGGAGTGCCTGCCTTCCTCTGGAAGGCAACAGCTAGCCCCTGGACCAGAAGGTTGCAACCTGATTTAAATATATGGAAACAGAAGTGGGTAACTAAATCATCCTCATGATGTTCCTCAAACAGCAAAGATCTGATTTCTTTCTAGGGATCAGAGGGAAACATCAGTGAGAATTCTATGCCTGAAATGTTAATGTCAAGGCATTGCCTTGGCAAGGAAAGAAAACAGCAGAAAAATAGCAACTCTTTGAAACCCTCCTTTTTCACTTGTGGTTCATCTGCCTTGGGCTTCCTAGGGGCTGGCCTTGCTCCATGAACTCCACTTGGGCACATCAGGCTTATTGAGGGGTCACTGGCCAAGGTTAGGGACTGGGAGGTAGGAACCTGTTGTGTGGTCCTCCCAAACATCCTGTTTATGGCCTGTCCTTGTGGCCTCATTGATGAGAAACCTTTGGGAATACCTGGGACCAACCCCACACCATCATTCATTCCCACAGGAAAGGGACAGTGTGTTGTTTCCATCTGGTTTGTTTTTGTATTAAAGCATCAAGTTGAATCAAGGCTGCAGAAGCTGCTCTGGGCTGATTGATGACAGAACTGAGAATGGCTGGGAGGGCTGGGGTCTGCCCTTGTGCTCCTGCCCATCTCTGAGGCCTTGGCAACCCCTTAACCATGTCTTGCTTACTGCTGAGAGGTGGTGAAAAGGTTTCAAAACTATAGGAAAGCAAAACTGCTATTGAAATAGGCTATTGAAATGCTCAGGTGGTGACTTTTTTATGCCTACAAGTTTCAGGGGCACTAGTAAGAGCACTATTTAAAATTAAAAATAAAGTGATAAACCTAATCTATTATTCATTCATGAAACATCATTTCAGTGAAAAATAAAATATTTTCCTTTTCCATCTCATTCTTAATATACTCTCTTTCTTTCTCTCTCCTCTGCCGTCCCACCACCCTACACTGCTCCAGGGAACAGTATGTATGAAATTATTTTGTAAAATCCAATAAAAATTTTAATCAGGTCAACATCATTACAGGAAAGAAAAGTGATGGAGCTTTCCTGATGCACAAAATAAAAGCATGTAAAGGAAAAAAAAGTGATGTAAACATGTAGTTGTAAAAAGAGGAGCACAGAGCTGCACACCCAGACACCATACAGTGCCTCCTGCTCATCTTGTCTACATGGAGCACAGTCTTACTTTCAGCCACACACATGCCAGCTGTACGAGTATGTCTCTCCTTCCCTTGCACATACAACAAGCATATTCCAAAGTGGGGAATCATAGACTATCCTTGCTTGGGAGGGACCCACAAGGATCATCAATGTCGAAGTCCAACTCCCAGCCCTGAACAGGACATCCCATGTGCTTCAGAATGTTGTTTAAACACTCCTTGAGTGTCTTCCTTGGGAGACCTGTGGAACCTGTTCCAGTGCCTAGCCATTCTCTGAGTAAAAACTCTTTCCAAGTATCTAACATAAACCTTCTCTGACACAGATCCAGCTCTTCTCTTGGGACTTGTCACGAAGAGTAGAGATCAGCACCTGCTGCTCTTGTGCAGAAGTTGTAGACCCTGATGAGGTCTGACCTCAGTCTCCTCTTTTCCAGGCTGAACAAACCCAGTGACCTCAGCCACTCCTCATACAGCTTCTCCTCTAGACCCTTCACCATCTTTGTAGCTATCCTTTGGACTCTTTCTAATAGCTTTATGCAGATAAAATTCGTTGGTTAGTGCCCTTTAGGAAAATACCTGTCTCTGCCTGGAGGTCTTTACATGGACACTCAGGCCTATATTTCCCACTATTGTCTTTAAACTGTGGTTGGTAAAGCAGAGGGACCACCTTTTTGATTGCAGTCTCTCCAATTACCACGGAGGGGAACAAAAAGCCCTGGTAGCACAAGGTCATGCTCTGAGGATTTATGTAGTAGATTAAGGCTTGCTAAGATCTCCTTCCTAGCCTGACATTTACAGAGACTGCAGCTACTGAGGTTCCTCTCCATCTTCCCTCTTTCAGATTAAATGTGAACTTCTAAATCTGCCAGGAAGGGATGGGGAATGTAGCTGCTTCACCCTGACCTGAGACCTGCTGTCCAAGCCAAGGCCAAGTGATAGGAGTGATTGATGCCTGCGCAGGTCAGAACCCCTACATGAGAGAAGCGGACATATCAAGTCCTAAAAGTAATATAGTGTTGTCTCCAAGAGATTTGTAAAATCCTTCAGGAAAAAGTGCTTGGATTAACACACTTTTGCCATTGGGCTCCTTAGGAGAGTGCAGGAGGGCCTGGCCACCTGTCACACCCTTCCCCACCAAGGTCAATGTGGTGGCTGCAGATGGGAATGGAGGTGTGGAGAGATAAGCATCATCCTCTGAGGAATGCACCCATAGAGGGGAGAATGTAATTCCTGAGACCAGCACAACTACTGGTAGAGACCTCCATCTCTGCCCTGGTGCCACTTCTCCCATGAAGTGCTTCCTTCCTCAGGGAAGGAGGGTCCAATGGAACAAGCACAGATCCTTGTGTTGTCTGATTCTGCTGGGCCACAGAATTGTCCTGGAGGACTGGGGATATTTTTATTACTGTTCAGAGAAGCAGGGATGGAGGCTTTACCTCTTGGAGATTAGGGTGCCTTGTATTTTCAAGCTGGAGACAATTGAGGTTGAGTGATAGCTGAGCTTACTGAGAGGGGAGGCAGCAGTAGAGCAGGGATTGGCAGGGCCACAGACTATCCCACAAAAGATGAATGAATCTTACCCTGGGGCACGAGGTGCCTGAGGGGATTAGCCCCAGCAAGGGTGTCATTAGTTTTTGTAGTGAAAGCACTGACTTGCATCAGGCCCGGAGCCTGTGTTCAAGGCCAAGCTGGACAGGGCTTGGAGCAACCTGGTTAGTGGAAGGCGGAGGCTTGGAATGAGATGTTCTTTAAGGTCCTTTCTAACCCAAACCAGCCTGTGATTTTAATGTGTTGCAATTCATCACCTCAACTGTCCCCTCTGTGTGTTGGTATCATGTGTGTCTTGTGGGAAAGTGTGGCTGGGCCAGTGAGCTGGAGCCTCTACTCTCTGTTGGCAGCTGGGCTAAAATAGGAGTTGAAATACCCAGTGCTTTGGAAAGAAAAATAAACTCCCAGGCAGGTGCCAACTTCAGCAGCCATTTTGGCAGAGTACCGTGGTGCAGGGGGATGGGGTAACAGTCTCATGGTCCATGGGAACATCCATAAGTGGAAATAGCCCTGGCCCAGGCTGTCTGCACTCTCAGCCCACCCAGCAGCACCCAGGCTGTGCAGTCAGAGGCAGGCAGAAGGCACCCTGCCCACACCACACGGGCTGGCACCTCTCCTCCTCCCTGTGATATTTCTTTGCCACCCTCTGAGTACACACGCACACGCATCATACGACTGACGTTATTCTCCTTTGGCAGATGCGAAGGACTCAAAAATGTCCATTTTAGGGTTTTTATATTTTGGGAGGCAGACTGAAAAATCTTTTCATGGTCAGTGACAAGCTTATGGGAAACAGATGAACAATACTCCCAGGAATTTCTCTTATTTCTGCCTGTGTTTAAAATGTAAAGTTAGAAGGAGAAGGAGGGGGGAAAAGTTTTTGCTGTTGAATTCCAGTTTTGTGCTATGAGACAGTCTCTGCAGTTCTCCCTGTAAGGATGCAGAGCTCAGATGTGGGCATCAAGAAACCTTGGCTGGGTAAAGATCTGATTTGGTGTGAGGCCCTACTTCCCTGCTGGGAAGTTGCTGATCCTCTTAAAGGGTTTGGTCTTTCCTGGAGCCGCAAAAAAAAAGGCAAGTGCACTCTGAGGCTAGTGGCCATGGGAGTCTTTTCATAGCAGACCCAGCCAAGGCCTGTGGCTCTTTCCAGAACTGATCAGCTTCCAGGCAGGATGGTGGTAATGCAGGATGGGTGAGCACTCTCAGACACTGCTGGTGCCTGCAGCAAGACTGACCTGCCTGGCTGTCACCTTTCCCAGAACTGTAGATTCTGCAGGATCAGTGCCTGTACCTGTCTGGTCCCAACACCTGCATCTGATTTCTAAGCCCTGTGCTGCTGCCTGCAGGTCTGTGCTGGTTGTGTCCATAGACAAAAGCCATGCCTGAAGACGGGAAGGGAGCGCTGCAGCTCCCTGTAATAGATGGCAAGAGGGACTGATGGCCCAAGTGGTAAATAAATCTTGTGGGCTTGGTGATATAACAAAGCACTTGACCTTTGCCCTGGTGGTTTATTTTGTAATCAGTGCCCAGCGATTGATGTATGGTATAATCAATCTTTCCCTCTCTCTCTTCCTCTGGCCTTGGCATTGCCTGCACTGTGGTCCTTGCTTTTGAGTGATGACTCCAGGCTACAAATAGCACCCAGGGCCGAGGCTGCCTACCCCTGCCCCCTTCTCTTCCCCATGCCCAGCTCAGGAATGGATATGCTGTTTACAGCCCCATCTGCCCAATGAATGTTTATTAAGTTGCTCTCATCTCTCTGGCAGGGACAGTCCTCTCCGCCTTGCCAATCTGCAGTTCTCCTGGCCTGACAATTGGCTTTCCAGAACCACAGTTTATAACTCCTGCAACAAATTGTCCTGAATGAAAGGCTTTCATGCTTGTGATAGATTTCCCTCACATAAATTGAAGCTGTGAGCATCCTTGCTCTTCCCAGGGATGCTCTGCACTGGGAAACTGCAGTTGGAGCAGTGAGGCCTCTGCAACAGTAGAATTCATGCCCAGGAGATGCTCGTCCCTGATATGTTCATAGCATGGCTGTGAATCCTAGGGCTTCAGGCAAAAAGCAAAACTAAGAGCTGCTCAGTGCAAGTAACTTCCTCCCTGGCTATAATGCCCAAGTTTTCATTTTTGTGCTGTATTTTTTTTCTTTTGCACTGGCTTGTGTCTTCTCTAGTCAGCACTATCCTACCTGACACCTAGATGCAGCTGAGCTGTGGGTTGTGAGCGCAGCTGGAGGGGAACAACTGTGGTATCCCCTGGGATAAGGCTAGCGAGAATAGGGGCTAGGCTAGTCCTCCTCTGGCTCCCAGTCAATCTGTTCTTGCTGGGCCCTGGTTCCCCTCTGCTCCCTGCCTGAGAAGCTGGCAGGATGCTCACTGCTCTGGAAGCTGCTGTGTGGCCAAGGCTGCCCCAGTGACTGACAGAGACCTTGGAGGGATCTCATAAATATGGTATTGGGAGGAAAGAACAAGTGTACGTAGCATGTAGCTAGGTCTGTGATGGGGAGCAGGTTCATCCAGTCAGTGATAGCCTGAGGAAGGCATCCAAGTGTCAATTCCAGTAGCGTAGTATCTGCGATAAGCCAGGGAGATCTGAGCAGAGGAGGAAAGCTGTGAATCTGTAGGCTTTACTGGGGCAGAGGCAGCAGGGCCAAGGCTGTAAGTTCCTGAAAAGCTCTGGGAAATGCTTTCCAATTTGGATACTAGTAAATTTGGGTTCGTGTTTCTTTCAGAGGCCCACCCTAGCAACGTGTGCTTACCAAGACCTCCACCCACCCTGAGGATATGATGTCATGCACCTTGTTTTGGGCAACCATGGTGACATGGTTGTAGCAGGAGAGCTGCTTACACTGATGGGGACCTGTGGGACAGGCTGAGGGGAGCTCTGGTAGATATAAAGTGCTCTGAGCAGGAGGCTGCTGGAAAAACAGTCCCAGCCCCTTGGCATGTAGGACGAGCTCCATGGGTGAGGGATTACCTCCAGAATTCTGAAGTGATGCTGTGAGGGATGTGGGGCTGAGCTGGCTGTGATCATTCTAGTGTTGGCACCTTTTCTCTAAGGTGTTTTTAAACATATTCTTCTTGCTCATAGAAAGTTTCTCCTTATGTCTATTCTTGCCCTTCTCTTATTTAAGTCCATTCCTTCTTGTAATACATGGTCAGCCTTAAAGGCTGGCAAACCCTGAGGGAAGAGAAGAAAGAGTTATAACGTCTGAGGGACTAAAGGTTTGATTTGAATGCAACCACATTTATTCAGTGGCAAATTACATCTTCAATCAAACCAATGCAAATCATACTCCCAGTTCAGTTTATTTGTTTGGACTCAGTGAGTGCAAGGGGATTCATTATTTTTTGTGCTTCCTTCCATCCCACTAAATTCACATGCGCATGTACGGGTTTGCACACACTCATCCGTAAAACCCTCTTCACCCAAGGTGATGTGCTGTTGGGAATTGGTTCATGATGATCTCTGGGTGTGGGTAGAGCCTGTATCCCTCACGAAAGCAGTAGAAAAACAGCGGTTTGTGCCCAGAATGATGCTGTGTTAAGGAAGGGATGGGTTCCTCTGCAATTAGAGCTCTTTGAATAATTCTGTTTTTCTATGAGGTGTCTGAAGTAGAACAGTTAAAAGAATGGCATTGGGAGACTGACAGTGATCCCTTTCTCCTCATACACACCCTGACAAAGAAACAAACCATGAAAATCCATTTCATTTGTTTGGGGTCATTTAATTTTGCTTCTTGCTTGTGCATGCTGGTTTGCTTCCTCTACGAAATGTGCTCTCTTCCAGAAATGTCCAGGGGAAAAAAAAAAAAAAGCCAGGTTTAAAATTCTTATTTTCACTTCATTTTCTGTAATTTGTCTCCAAATTTGTCCTGTATATGTTTCTGGGCTGAAACCTGCATTTTAGGGGAGAGAGGTAAGAAGGGAAAAGATAAATCCATTGCTTTTATGAACAGTTTCCCTTGTTTTCATCCTAGTCTGCCCTGGACATCTATGTGTCTGTCCCTGCCTAAGCCTGCTGTGAAAACCCTACAGGTCCTTCTGCACCTCGTGACCTACGAGAGGGCCTGGGGACTTGTAGTGGCATGGGCAAGCCATCCATCTCATGCCAGGCTGACTTGGAACAAGCTGGCTCCCAGCACGTGGGTAGGACACATTCCAAACATGAAAGCAGCAATCTGATTTCCCCCAGGCAGAGGGAGGCTTCTTCCCTTGTAATCGTCCTTTGTTTTTGGAATAGCCATGACAGTGTTTTCAGAGAGGAACCGGCTTGTGGGTTTGTTTGATCTGCTCAGACGCAGAGGGGAGGTGAGTGGGTGCCCGTCATATCCTGCAGTGCTCCCAAGTTCCTGGATATGCTTGTCCCTCACACACCAAGGCCCTGATCCTTCACTGACCCATACTGCCAAATTCAATAAAACATAACCAGTAAAACTTAGGAGAAGTCTGCAAGGTCTAGGCTGAAGATGGTAAATATTTTGAGGCTGGTGGTGTCTTTATGCTGTATGTGTGTTGTGAGGGATTTTTGTTCCTTCTTGCAGCCTCCTGTTATCGTTGCCTACCAAGTCAAATCTTGATTCACTGCACAGTATATTTTCAGCAGAAAACAGCTCAAAGCACCTCCTGGAAATGGTAGGAAAAATTTCCATGCTGAGAATAATAAGGGTTGAGTGTAGAGGAGAGACACAGTGGGAATTCCTTGCTCCTAGAAAGCTGATATGAGCCTGGATTTCAGTGCCACAGAAACCTTGGAGGATTTAATACATGGGGCTGGGTTTGTTTTTGTTCACTCATCAACTGGGTCAAAAAGCTTCGAGTTTTTTTATGGGTCCAAAATTGTGCATGAAATTTTCTCAGAGACACGGCAGCTGCTGTGTGCCTGATGCTTCCCCAGCTGCCAGGGCTGCTCACGTTTTTGGGACTGGTTCCTTGGGGTCCATGTTGTCTGGCAACAATGCGTCTCCCAAAGATGTATTGAAGCAGTGCCAGGGAGGCTGGAGGCAGGGATACTCATAACCAGTACAACACACATGTGGCTAAGAAGTTTGCCCTCGTTTTCAGCTGAAACCTGATGGTGCAGGCAGGGTGGTGGGTTGGCCAAGCCTGGCTTTCACAAGTAAGCACAGTCCTCCAGCTGCTGGACCCTGGCTCTTCCATCATCCCCAGGTTGTCTCCTGGCGGAAGCAGAGCTGGGAGTTTGCAGCCTTTTCCCTGACTGCCAGCAAAGCCTACTGTGAACATCAGGTCCTGCCTGCAATCAGCTCTGAGCTCCCCATGGCAGCAGAGAAAAGATTTCACAAGCATCAAATTACTGCCTGTGCTTTCAGAGGTGCACATGGCCCCCAGTGTCAGCGAGTTGCCCAGGTCCCTGGACCCATCCCTGTTTTCCAGGGAGTTCGCTTACTTTAGGCAAGAGGAGGTCATCTATGAAATCCTTGTCTCACTCACAAGTAGCCCAGAAGTTGTTTATCTTTTGTAGATTCTCTGCCCTGCAAATATGCATGTAAAGCCAGAGTTATAGACTGTATTATTTATGTGGAGGAAATGGATATTCAAAGCTGCTCCACTTTGTTATTGCCTACATTATTTCTGGGAGACAAGATCACTTTGTATAGGAGAGCTGCTGCTGTTACCAGGATTTTGGAGCCGACTGGTTTAGGGCTTTAGCTCCTAATGCCTCTCAACTGGTGCCTGTGGGAGGCTTGGCTGAGCTTGCACGGAGTGTGTGGGGGGGTGCGGTGACTTTTTCCATGCACTGATTCTCTTCCTTTCTCCCCTTTGATCTTCCCTTCTCAGACAGATCTGTTTTTCTTCCCTTCTACCTTAGACTCCACCAGCTCTCACACACCCCCTTCTTCCCTCCAACTTCCATAGCTTTTTGGACGTGCTGTTGATGACTGCTGGCTGTTTCTGGTCCTCTGGTTCCAGCACAGGGCTGGCCCTATGCCCTGCTTTCCCTGATGCTGATAAGCTCTTCTTGGCAACAGCTCCACACTGGCAGAACATTTCCCTCCTCCCGATCCCTTATCCCACAGACCTCTTGGAGACCTGTCCTCCTGTGGCAACCCAAATAGTCTTCCCTGGTTTTCTGTCTACCTCTTAATTTGTCTTGTCTGTCTGAAGATCTTTATCATGCCAGCAAATGATTGGCTACAGGAACAGCTCTCCCGAGTCTGGGCCTCTGCCTGAACCTGGATCTCAGCATCCATGTGCAAGCCTGAAGGTTACCCTACTCCAAAGGCCAGCCATGGTGTTGCCTGTGGAGGTGGCTGTGCNGGATCTCAGCATCCATGTGCAAGCATGCCATGGGTGCCTGAAGGTTACCCTACTCCATGGCCCCCCTCATTCCCTCACCTCAGGTTGCTAAAGTATAGCTAAAACTCTCATCTGGAGTGTCATCATCTCACAGCTCAATTCTTTCAACATCCTTTTCTCCGGCCTTGACAAATGCAATCTTCTCCCACTCCTGCCTGTTCAGAGCTCTGCTGCAAGGATTGTTTTCTATGCCTGTCATTTTGCTTGTGTCACCCATGCTTTACTTGCTTTTGCTGGTTCCTGCTGGCAAACAGCAGTTACCTGTCTCTGCTCTCCAGCCCTTTCTTTGCTGTTAACCTTGTAGTCTCTCTCCACATGTGGTTTCTCACTGTCAGTCAGCCTCTGGTGACAGCCTCTGCCAGCATCACAGTGTTTCCCCTCTCTCCACTTTCTGCTCCAGTGCCTCTTGCTCAAAGAGAAGCTCCTAGATGCACCCCACAGAAATGTGTCCCTGCTCTTCACCCCTCCTTTGCCAGCTTCTGTCCCAAATTGTTGACAAGGAATTGGGCACAAGTGTAGGAATCATCTGTCTGTCAGTCAGTGACCCTGTTTTCTCCTGCTAGTTTTTCTCATCTTCTACTTAGGCTGAAGACCTTTGGGGCAGAGCCTTTTCTTAACAGTGGTTGCTTAAAGAAATGCAAGCTTGTGAGACCCTCCCGGCTCCATGCCTGTGTGACATGTGCTTGTCATGGTACCATGCTTTAGGAAGGCAGTGGCGAATTCAAGCTGAATTTGGCAGGCCGGGTAGAGATGTTATGTCCCTCCAGCTTTAATGAGAGGTAGTAGATATTGGAGAGGGACCTTCTCTGGCACCAAAGACAGAGGTTGGCTTTGCACTGGGTTTGTACAGATCAGTGTCAATGGGGGACAGATTGAGCCCCTGCCCCATCTTGCTGGCTGCCTGCTTATCATGCCTGGAGCTGGCCCAGGGGAGCTACCCTGGCCCTGAACCTTGCTGGTGAATCTCCCTAGACACTCCAGGGCAATATTTGCTGTTGCAGACAAAGTCCGGACCCACACACAACGTGCCTGAACTAATCCAGTGCAGGGACAGGATTGAGGTGCTCCTGAGCAGCATGTGGAACCCTGCTCTCTCCTGCAAGTGCAGGAGAGAGGGAAAAACATATCAATGTCTTCATCTTATGGATTTTTCCACCATGTTTTATAAGTGTTCATTTTTATTTATGTGAGGTTAAAGTCAGCCCAATTTGGAAATCAACTTGTCTAAGGAGCTCCCCTCAGATCCTATTAGCTTCATGCAGTATTTCTATTCATTTTTGCTAATGCCATTCACCAGGCTCGTGTGGTGGCAGCTGGAGGAGCTGCTAACCCTCTCCTTGCCAGGACACCGTGGCCATGAGCCAAGTGGCTGTGGGGGTGGCAGGATCTGGCCATGGGGTGAAGGGTTGGGGCTCCCAGCATTCCACCTTCCAACAGCATGGGAGATCAGTATCTGACCTCTGCTCCCACATATCCCCCCTTGCTGCACCCAAGACCACCAGCAGCACCCCTATCGCTGCAGGCACAGAGCGATTTCCACTTCTATGTGGAAATCAGTGGCTGATTGGATCACAGAACAGTTAAGAAGTGCTCAGGCTATCCTTGTAATTAGAGAAATTCCTGGAAGAAAATAAAAATAAATCCATTGAGGGCTTTCAAAGGAGAGATAGGATACCTTACTCAGGAAGTCCTTCAGCTGCAGATTGCTCATGGCTGGAGGTGTGTCCTGGGGAGGTATAAGTGCATGCTTGGCTGGTTTTGACACCTGTCCCTGGAATTCGCTGCTGGGCCCTGCCAGAGAGGGTATTGGCAGGACAGACTTCTGCACTAGAGCTGGATAAGCACTGTGTCCCTCCCAGAGGTGTCATTTTGGTAACCTAAATCAGCTGCCATGCTTGCAGCATTAATGTGGGGCTCAGCTGCCAGCACCAAGCAGGAGCAATTGTGGCCAGCATGGGATGCATCTCTCCCCTCCATCACTATCTCTTCAGGCTGGTAGCACTGCACACCTCTCCTGAAACATTCTGGCTGCCCTGTCTTTCCCCTGCCTTTGATTATTTATTGAAGTGGTTTGATGCCGGGTTACTGTAATTAAAAGAAGAAAAATACGTACAATAAAATTATTTCTAAAATGGCAACATACTGGATGCAGTGAAGCAAGGAATGTATTAAATATTTATTGCCACTGGTCTGCTGTGGGGGAAATTAAAATTATTTAGCCTGAGAAAAACACTTTAATTATTTAATTTGAGGGGAAATCTCCCCCACGGCTCTTCTTACTACTAAGCCCCAGACAAATAACAGCACAATGTAAGGTTTGATTAAAATCTGAATGGGATGAAGGCCTGGAGATTTGAACAAGGGATGGGGAGCCATGTGATTGTCATCCAAGCCAGAGGTCCCCTTGCTGTGCTGCGGGTGCGTCTGTGTGTGATCTTGCATCTTGCAGGTGAATTCTTCTTCTCCGAGTGAGGTTCATGCTTGGCAGCAGTTAGCTGGGGATTTCCTCTGCACGTGGACAGGAGTTACTGGGTGCACCAGTCATGGGGTAGGACATGGCAGTGAATGATTTGCCACCTGCAGCAGGAACCCAAAGCTGATGGATTGCTCTGAAATCCTTTGCTGGGTCAGGAGCTCTGGTGTGTTTGTCCCAGTTCCATCATGCAGATTCTGCTGTGCTCACCTTACACCAAGCATCTATCCCCTTTGTGGCACACGGCTGCTTGAAGCCCCAGGTCTTGTGGCGTTTATACACTGTATCCACGAGGCTTTTCCTAAGAGTCTCTGCACCCCTCCGCAGTAATGGTGATAGGGCTGGCATCCCATTGGCACCTCCACTCTAGGCTGGAACGAAAGATCTCCCAGTTGCATATCAAAGATTGAGAAGAGCGAAGCGTGGGGTCTGGCAGCAGCTGATTGTTTCCTGAGAGAGGAGGGGCTGTGATTTTTTCCTTCATGCCTGCAGACTGGCAGTCTCTCATTATTAGCCCCCTGGAAACAGGCACTTTGACGGAAAGAGCCATCCCAGCCTTCACTGTAACAATCAAAGCGGCTCAAGAATAAACATGGCTTGGCAAGAATAAACACAAATTGCAGTGCTTGCTGTGAACAGCGATATCCAAGGGAGCAAACATCAAATAAAGGATTATCCCTGTTTACAAGGAAGCTCTTCTAGAAAAAGATTGAATAAGGACTATCTGCAGCCCAGAGCGAAGAGGCTACCAGAAGAACCTGCTCATGCCATGAGGAGCTCTCACCCTTGAAGCTCACATGGTCTCCTTTAGGCACTGTCTGGTTTAACTTCATATGCTCTGTCAGCTGCTGAAGCCCTGAGCTCCTTGCAGCTACCTCCAGCTTGCAGACAGCAAGGACAAGGCCAGAAAGCACAAGCATGAGAGTTATGAGGGTCAGGGAAGATGAGAAGAGCTTCCCCAAGGTGGGCAAGTGGAGCAGTTTCTCGACTTGGCTGGAGTGGCCACTAGAAAAAACGGTGAGCACCTGCGGGACCTGGACGGAAGATTACATCAACCCAATCCTGTGGGAAGCTCTGCTTCTGACACTAATGCTGCTGTTCTAAGGGCAGGGGCCCCAAACACAGCTCTTAACCAGCAACTGTCCCCTCACTGCCTGCAGGAAGTGAGCACGAACAAGCCCTCCTCCCCAAACCATTGCTGAGAGGCAGCCCGCACAGCATAAATCAAATTTGGAGGCACAGAGGTTCCATAAACAAGCTTATTTTCTGAAGCCAGGTCCCATTATGTTATCTGTCACTTTATTGGAGTTTCTGAGCCGTTTATTTTTATGTATATACATCAGAGCTGGTGAGCTGGCATTGGCCTGCGAGTATAAAGCTGACAAGACACAGTAGCACCGTGTGAAACCTGTCAGCAGAGCAGCCGCCTGTGAAATGAACACGAGAGCTGATGCTGATGATTTTATTTATTGAGGAATCTTGGGTAGTGAGTGCCAGAGCAGTGGGTGCTGTCCCTGGCTGGAGCAGTACCAGACCCATCACAGGCAGGGACAATGGCTCCAGACAGCTGGAAATTATATTTTCTTCTTAAGGAATATCTGAACCTACTGAAATACTTCAGTTACTCAGAATCTGTATAAAAGCACAAATTTTCTTGGGCTGGAAGGTTCTGCAACACTTTGCTTTCAGATGTTGATCATCTTGGTAATTGTCCTTTTAATGTTTTTTTTTGTTTGTTTGTTTCTTTGTATTTAAGGTAAATTCAGATTCAGTGTAAAGATTTGTTCTGAAATAGGAAAACTGGAGTTTCCTTACCTATAAAAGAAGTAGGGCTTTTAAATGTTTTTTAAACTTTTTTTTCCAGTTTTTTGCTCTATGGAGCGACATTTTGCCAAACTCAATAGTTTTTACAAAAGCCTAAATGAATAATTGTTTCTGTCATGTTCCAGGAGAAAAGTATTTAGATCAGCAATTTTTCCTCTCAGTTGAAGCAAGCATTTTGGGTTTGAGAGAGTTGTATGGGTCATTGAAAATCCTGAAGATGTATCTGTATTGTTATCAGAGTTGATGGTACAAAACATGGACCCTGCTCTTTCCCTGTTGTGACCTTGCTCTTAGTCCTCTGGGGTTAGCACAGAGAGGATGTTGCTGTTGTGTTCTGATCCTTCCACAGGCGAAAAGTGCTTGGCACGCTTTGGAAAGGCATTGCAGGTTGTCAGTGGCTGTGTTGCATATGGACGTTGGTGCTCCCTACCTACTCTTGCCAAATTTTCCTCCTGGATGAATACATTTGGGAACGCTACACGCCAGCCCCACTGCCACAAGGAGTGCAGGGCCCCTGTGGGCCTGGTCCTGCCTGAGCTTGTCTCAGGTGCATAAAACCTGGATATGTTCCATTTAGCAAGAATATTTAAAATCTTAATCTAGATTTCCAGTCTGTCTTCATGGTTCATGAGCAGCAGTAATGTGTCCTCTTTCTACAGCCATTCAGGAAAATGCCTCTGGCTCAGCTGTGTGTCCCATAGGTGCCCATGGAGAGCTGAAGGGATGGGTTAGATGGTGGCATGTTTCCTCCTCAAAGCTAAAAGCCCTGACCCATGGGAAGGAAGTTTTTGGTACTGCTGTGCTGCCTGCTGAAAAGCAAGTGGTATTATTTTAATTCTGATTTTTCTCTCTGGTTTGTGTGAGGAACATGTTTCCTTCCCTGGTTTCACTCACAGCCTGTTCCATCCACACATCTTGTGCCATTCAGGTACAGGAAGGGCCTCTTCACCCTTCTCTATAAGTGAGACAGGCAGCTCTACCTGATTGATCTGCTGCCTTCCAGCACGGATCATTCCTCTGCAGGTCTGTCTCACCTGTCTGGGCACACTGCTAAATCTTCCCTGGAAGGAACAACTATTTGTCAAGTGAAATAGGAAGGTTTGAGTCTCATGTTCCCCAAGGCCACTTAGCAGGGTGTCCTCTGGACATTCACTTTCCTGTGCTGGTGTGGTATGGCAAGAATGATGGCCACAGGGCTTTTCTGCCTGATGTCAGCACTGCTGCTGTGAGCCCTCATGGCAAGCACTGTGTGTGTCTTGTCTTCCTTAGCCTAGAAAGGTGTAATGTGCCTCTGGTTTATCCACCGTGGAGCAATGTCTGTGGCCGCATGCCATTGCCTCGCTCCATCTCTGCACCAGCCCACTTATTGACTAGGAGTGTAATTGTGCTGCATCATGTCTAATTGGTTTGCTGTGTCGCTCTCCATTTGCTTTCCCTGTCTGCACCCCCTGCTCCCCTCCATCAGCACGCTGAGCCATGAGCGTGAGCAGGGCACAAGGCCACACTCCTGATAGCTGCAGGAAAACAAGGCGCCCAATTTCCTCCTTTCTTCTCCTAAATTCAAATGACAAGAAACAGAGGAAAACAATTTTGCAAACCCTTGGCAGAGAGCCAGCACTGATAAAGAGCCATAATTAATCTCCCCAGCTTTATTAGAATATCATTACAATTAACTCAGCAATCGTCTGTTGATCAAAGCCATTGTTCCCTGCAGAGCAGAAGAAGCTGGCATACGCCTGGATTGTGCAGTGGTTAAAAGCACCTAAAGCTGGATCATTCCTGCCAGCCCAACAGCAGCTCCATCTCTCTGTCTGGCAGCACAAAGGCCAGCAAAGCTGTGGGCACAGACCTCCGTCCTCACCAGGCCTCTTGAACCACTTGCAGCTTTGATTTTTTTTTTAGCTCCTCTTCTTTGTTGAGCTATTATAGCCCAGATCCTTCACAGGCATCTGTGAGTCCCTCATTCCCTGCATAGATGCCTCTGGGTCCAGCCTTCAAAGCACCATGTTGATTCCTTTCTGTGTGTTCATACAGCTCTTAGCATGCCTGCTTCTTATGCTCAGCTGGAGATACTGTGACTGCTGCAATAACTCGGCTAACGGAGGCAGAGCGGGGAAAGAAACCAGGGGAAACATTTGTGGAAGCCACATCTGAAAGAAAGGAGAGCTGTCAGAATGAAGCTCCATAAGCTGTACAGTTAAATAGCCCAAGATGTGTGCTATAGAAAAGCAGGGGAAATGAGCACTGTTAAACTACCCCTTTCTTCCTTTTCAAACTGTTCTTTTAATATCGGGTATTTATCTGTAATTTAAGCCTGTGATTAGTTTTATCAAAAAGATACTTCTGAGGAAGAGATCTTCAAAATGATTAGGTGTGTGTTTGAAAGACAAGAACAGCTCCATTTGCATGGCAAGATAAAGACATCTGTCTGTGGGCTGCCTTGAGCATCCATCTATGAGGGCCTTGTACCAGAAGGAACCTCCTGTTCCATACATATCCCAAACTACCCTAGACTTTTAGGGTACTTCTTATTCTCCTGCCAGAGCAAGACCTTCTTGTCACTGGCAAGATTGTTTTTCTGAGATGATTTTATGTCTCTTCTTCCTTATCACATTTCTGCTTTTGGAGAATACTGTCAGCTGTTGCTGGGGTCCTGACAGCCCAGCCTTGCTGATAGCTGTGTATCTTGACCCAGAGCCACCATGAATGTGGAGGCACTGGCAGTTTTGCTTCAAGACCATCCCAATAGAGGGCTTGCTATCAGAGTAGGCTGGAGAGCCTGCAGCCCATTTCCCATTGACTCTTGTGGCTTCCTGCCTGGTGGCAGCTCTCTGCCAGGCTGGAGCAATGTCCAAGGGACTCCTCAGTTCTCTGGTCCTTGATGCGCAACCAAGGAGGTTTGTTTCAGACAAACAACCCGGTCCTGCTTCTGTTCTCAGTCTGATATAAGAAGGCACAGGTGGAGGTTTTATCCCTAAAATGACTCTGCCACAGAGGATTTACATGCTGTGAGCAGATTCAGTGAGTGTGAAACCATACTGGACAGTTACAAAGAGAGAGAAACACAGGAATTTAAAAAGCTTTGGGTCTCTTCCCCCATGGTTTGTGAAGCAGGTTGCAAGGGGTGAACGGTTGCGGGTTGTTAGATGAAGGCTTCTGAAGCTCTCATGCTTGCTTTTTGTCCTGAATTCTCATCTATTTAATTGTCAACACTTGTGAGCACCAGGAGACAGAAAAGGCAGGTCTGAGTTTCGGTCTAATCGACCTTGGCATTGTCCCTTTAAGTGGCCATCCAGGAGAAGGGAGCAGCTGCTCCAGTCCATTTGTGGGTGAAGATCCAGCAGATCCAGCCCTGCCTCTTCTGCCTAGCTTTACCTGCTGTCTGCAAATCCTTAACCCTTCAGAGCTGGAAAAAAGAGAGCTGCATTTGCAGTATAATTTCATATGCACAGTGCAGAGTATGCTGAGCAAATGCACTTTGCTGGCAGCAGCAAGCAGGATACGGAGGTGGCACCCACTGCCACAATTCCTGCTGCAGGCCAGGGGCATGACTACATTACAAAATGAAATCAGATGACAAAGGAAGAAAGGTTTGTTAAGGACTAAAACCAATCAGAAATAATGGTGCAGACACTGAATGGCTTGGAATCTCCAGGTTGTCCAAGACTGCGAGGGATTGCATAGAAGGCAGGTCATTCAGGTTACTCTATTACTCCTGAGGTCCACAGCGCTTGGGCTGGCTCAGTGTGGCCTTTCTCAGGGTGTGGACCTTCCCAAGTTTTAAATCCTTGTACAAGAAGCTGAAGATTTTCATCTGTGTCCTTCGGTATGGCAAGGTGGGTGATGGACACCTGATTCCTCACCTCTTTGGAGCACTGAGGAGGAGTTATGGCTAGATGGAGTTCATTTGATATAAGGTGTCACATTGGGACCCCCTTCCCACCTCTCCTTCCCTGCCGTTCTGTGGCTGGGGATCTGAGGCAATAGACAACTGTAAGAAGAAGAAGAAAACAAACCCATAAGGCCTCTGATGGAAGGGGTTAAGGCTCTGTGTGAAGTGCCATGGTGTCCATGAGGGCCTTTGGTAGTTGGTCACTATGGTGAGAACCTGTCCTTTCCCACTGTGGCCACCAGCGTTCCTCACAACAGGGCTGGGCTGAGGGCAGGAAGGGATGCTCTGCCTTGGCTGACCAGGCTTAGAGGGAACAGTATCCAGAGAGGCTCTTCCAAAGGGCTTAAAGCAAGGCTTGACTCCCTATGCCCTGTCACAAGTTCCCCAGAAGGCAGCAAGCACTGCTCCTTCACAAATGGCTGAGGACATTATCAGGCTGCCTCAGGTCTCTCGGTGAGACACAGGAGCTGAGTGTCAGGTTGCTATTAAATATCATTAGTAAGTGCCAAAACTGTGTGGAGCTCTTCAGGCACAGAAAATGGCTGGAGGAGGGATCATTCATAGCACTGGGAAATGAGTGAGTGGTAAAGGTCAGAGATGCCTCATTCAGAGCTGCCTCCAACTCCATCTCATGCACATTACCTTGCAGAGGCAGGAGGGAAAGGGATTTCCTTGATGGGAGGCACAGGATTACAGGGAACTCCTGTGTGTCACCAGAAACTTCCACATGCTCAAGTGGGGAGTCCCCAGCACAGTCTGTGCACGAGGATGGAGAACCCCTGCAGCCCCCAAATCCTCCTCTTGTATCACCCTAATCTTTAGGGACTCCATTGTGGGGCAGGGCAGACTCCCATCACACTGGAACTGCCTAGGGGAAAGGCTGTTTTAGCTTCTTTTCTACTGAGCAGAGGCAATTGGAAAAGTTTTGCAAATATATTTTTTGCTGTTTTCCATGCTTGGTTATAGCTTTCCCCCAGAGAGAGATGGAGATGGTGCACTCTTGGGGAGGCAGCACCCAAACCTGAAGTGTCACCATCTCCAGGAATGCTGCCTGCTTGCTTTGGTGCCTGGCTAGATGTGGAGCTCTGGGCAGGAGCTGGCTTTAGGTGTAGGGACATGAGCCAAAAAAACCACCTGTCTAAAGGGCAGGATGAAGGCAGAGGCACCTCTGGTAAACATGCCTGGAGTGGAAGCCAAGGGATGGTGAGTTGTGTTATCAGCTGCCTGAAGCAATCGCAGATCGTCAGCAGAGCACAGAGACACTTGCTTGCGTTTATTTAAGGCGAGATGCCCTAGTTTTGTGCTTTCAGTGGAGTCCCTAATTATTCCTCAGTCTTTGTAGTGAGCTAATTAGTTTCACAGCACTCAAGGCTGGGGAACACTGATAGGCTTGGGAAGCACAAGCTGAAGGGACGAGGAGGAGAAGAGAGCTGGTGGGAAATGTCTGACTGGCACAGCAGAATAGCTGGGAGCAGGGTAGAGTTTGGAAGGCTGATGAATGACAGTCTGGGAGCATGATGGAGGAGGGACAAGCCATAATCTCATGTCAGGCAAGGTGCTGGAGTATGACAATATGGGAAACAGCAATGAAGCAGCAGGCAGTAATTGAGGGGGATGGAGGTGGGGAGGTAGTGAGACCATGGGAAAGCAGCCACAGAGCTCAGTGCAGGGCTCAAGGAATGGGATCTGCACAGAGCAGTGCACAGCACCAAGCAGGGCAGCAGCTGCCCCCTTACAGGGGTGCTTCCTTGGGCAGTTGCCTTCCCAAGGTCTTGCATTTCAAGACTGTCTCATGTCTTTTCTAGCTTAGTGGTGACACCAAGGAACTTTGCTGGGAGAGGCCAGAATGTCTTCACCACATGGAGCTGCCAGTCCCCAAGCTGGATGCTCACTGTTCTACCTGATCAGAGCTGTTTCTTTTGGAGAGAGTCACCACAGATAAGATCACCTGCACTGATAACCAGGTCCATAATGTTCCCATGTAGACATTCCACTCTGGCTGCTCTGTGTGTATGGATGCCTTGTTGCTCTGACACAGGGGCTGTGCTCTAGAGCCGACAGTCCCTACAGCTGCACCGTGAGACTCAGGAGCTCAGAGGTCTCATTACAGTTTTTAATGTCATTGGGAAGTTCCTAGTGGCCACCAAGTGTAGTGTGTGACAACACTGAAGTACCCAGGTGGCCATGGATTTATTAGGATATTATCCAACTACCGCTGCAAATGGTGTCATCTGTCTTCTAAACTTTGCACTTTATTTCAGGGAGAGAATTTAGTATATCCAGGCAATATGCTGTAGTTTTAGCATATGATAAAGCCCTGCTGGGAAGTGTAGTTTATTGATTTCGTTATTAAAATGCCACTGGAATAAATTTGCTCATTTGAATGAAATGTCTTATTACCTGGGTCGTAACAGGCATATGATAAAACCTCTGGAGAGGCTGCAGCTACTCACTGCCTGGTGATGGGAGCTGAGATGGGGCAGCTGCCACCCTGTTCACCCCAGGCTGGTCACCCTGAGACCCTCACCACCCACCCAAATGCACAGGGAAACTCTGCTTGGAAACCTCAGGATGGGAACAAAACATGGTGGTAGGGGACAGTGTGTTTTAGTCACAGTTTGTTTGTTCCTCTGATCCTTGGTTCAGGTAAGAATGTTGTTTTAAGGGGAATTGAGGAAAAATCTCTTTCATGGGAAAATATTTCTTTAGTACCACCAGGAATGGGGGCAGATTGGGAAATGAACCATTCCCTATTACACTGGGACCTAACTGCACAGCCCATGCTTTCCTGTTAAAATTTGATTGCCTTGAATCCTGAATAAGAAAAAGGCCTGGTAAAATTTATGGATTTTAATCATAAAGTGATAGAATCATAGTAAATCTATCATAAGCATGCAGATACAGATCCAGGAAAAGAAAGGAAAGCAATAGGCCTGTTTTAACCTGTATGTACCAGGCAGGGTTGCTCCCCCGGCCATCTTATCTGCAGTGTTGAGCCCCTGCATCTCAAATCCCTTCTTCTCTACAAAAACCTGGTAGAAGGGAATGCACTGCAAAGTCCCTGCCCTGTCTCATGGCAAATTGGCTGTGCAAGGCTACAGAGCTAGGGAGTGAGGAAGGGGGAGGTGGGAAAAGAGGAAGGATAGGGGAAGAGAGAGACGGAAGAAAGGAGAAGAGGAATCAAAGTCCAAAGGTCTTTCCCCTTTAACCCTCCGTGCCACTGTGCTGCTCACCATCGTGGGAGCAGGATGAGACTGCCAGGGAAGGAATGAGGCAGAGATGTAGGGGAGAAATGTGTGTGCAGGGGAACTGTGGGAAGCACAGGCTTGGCAGAGAGAGAAGAGCTCTTGACAGAGAGGAATGGCAGGAGAGCAAGGGAGAAGCACAGAAGGCAGAAAG